>JARBWK010000001.1:120618127-120817818 GCA_030556195.1 Anolis apletophallus | reverse complement strand
TGAGTTTTTTTAAAAAAATCCAAATATAGGAAATATATCAGCCTTTAATTTAGCCTTTCTGTAGAATGGAGAAAAAGTCCTGGAAAATCGTTTCCTAAGGTGAGGTTTTTCTCCAAAGTACAGCAACTTTAACAGGAATGTATAACCTTGTGTATTTACATAAAATCTCTAAATAAATACATTGGCTATGAAAAAACAGCATTACATCATTTTAGAACAACCCTACTGTTTCCAGATAACTTTTCAGTTATCAAGAATTTAACATAAAATTAGATTTAACATAAAGTTTAACATAAAATTTATTCCATGTAATAAATGTATTTCCTATTTGTTTTTTAAACTGCTTTTGTACCAGGCACAAGAAGGAATGTCTTATCAGAAGTTCATTGCTCATGTATTTCTGTGCTTTCCAAATTGCCGTGACAGGTTAAGAATACAGCTTTCTTCTCTCTGTGCCTTTTTAATTGCCTGATTTCCCTCCAAAGGGATCCCATGATTTATCTAGTAGTCTCATGTCCTTTTTAACAAACAGAAATGTAAAATCCGTAAGCCACCCCCTTCAAATTTCCTATCAATTTACAATGATCTCATGAGTTTCATAGGGTTAGTGTTATTGAGAAATTGGACCTCCAAATTATATACATTATATGAATTATGAGATGTGGCTCCATTGGGACCTACAGCATGTGCGAGCGCCTTTGTCCTACGGTAACCTTTCATGCTTTGGAATGTTGCTGAACACACCACGAATCTCAGGAAACATTTACTCAAATTTCTATAATCCCCTCACAATGGACAGGAGGGGAAATACACAATGAACTTGCGTCAGAGCCCAGGTCTTTTTCCTATTCTCATATGACATGGTCTGGGAACGTCTCTCAGCCATGCTAGAAATAATCATCACCCTAACACACCCATTGTATTTCTGGACTGGCACTATGTCTTCACTGGTACCCCGACATTAAGCCTATCAGCTATCACCACACCACATTTCTTTCCAATCGCACCCCTTCGAAGAACTATCAAAAAATGAACAGATGATTGAAAATTAGTCAGTGACAGTTTATTTGAGTTTCCTGCAATGGCAGGGACCAACCAGCAATCCCATTGGAGGGAAACCCCAACCATCTGAGAAGCGGATTCTAGCCAGATAGTTGCTGAACCATCAGGAGCTAGCACAGAGATCTTGAATAGATATCAAATTTAATAAATATGTTTTTTGTTCACAATCACAGTATGCCAGTATTTTCTCTTCTTTGGCCACTGAGAATAAATGTCTGATTTGGCCTTTGACCTGTCTGTGTCTTATTTGGCCATCTGGAACCCTTGATATGCTGAGCCCTGAACCCACGGTTGTAGGGATGAAATACTTAGAGGTGGCTTTGCCAATTCCTTCCTCTGAAATATAGCCAATGTGAAATTTGTTGGTGGTTCTCCTATCCAAGTACTAATTAGCACTGACCCTGGTGGTTTTGGATATTGGACTTGTGCTTTGACTCTTAAACTATGTTTTGGGTATCAGACTTGTGCCTTGTACCTCGAACTACACCTTTGGATATCAGATGTAGACTAGTTGGTAAAAGACCGTGTATTTACCTTTTTGAATGAACATTGGAACCAACTTGGAATGGACATTAGAACCAACTTGCTTGCTTCTGTTTATTGAACTGACTATGGTTTCAAATCCTGGACTGCCCCTGACTACGCTTAGAAGAAAGGCTGCTGACCTTGACAGGTGTTAATTTTATTGAGGTTTTAATTATATGTTTAACTTTTGTACACTTTAACATTTTAGTTGTATCTCTTTTAATGTTTGTAAGCCACCTTATGTCCCAGAATGGAAAAAAGGATGCTGTTATTATTGAAGTGACCTGTATTAATACAAGAGAGCCCAAGCAAACCATAATTTTGGAGTGGCAGTAATGACTACCATAGTTCAGCAGCTAGTGATCACAATTTTATATCTTTAAATATCTACTGCTTGAAATTAGTATGTGTTTTAATGAATTGTATATGTTGTATTTTAATGTTGTTCCCCAACTCGTACAATGGCAAGAGGCAGGCAAGAAATTAAGAAAAATTATTATTATTATTATTATTAAAAAGCATTGAAGATTTAAAACTTTTTAGATGCAGTTTATTAAATTTAAAAGATGCAGAACAGTGGTAAGAAGGAAAACAATCAAAAAGTGAATTTACAGCACCGAGCAGCAGTCCAGTCAATCCCGTTACATTGGCAATGACATGTGGAGTCACCACGGACGTCCCAAGAACCACAGGCCCTTCCACAGGCACATCCAGTGACTGCGTTACCTGTAGGTATAAAAGAGATTGCTAGCTGACCAGACAACCTGTGATCTAAATGGACATCCTCGCATCTGGTGTGGAAGATGCCCATCTCTGTCTGCAGAATGTATCATTTGCTTATCCTCCTCTCCACACACCTCCCTCAACTCCTATTTTGATCCCAATAAGAGCTTGCCCCACAACACAGTAAAATGTCTCACCATGAGGGCAGGTAGCAAGAGCTCCACTGGATTTAATGGAGGTACATCTCGGCTGAATCCTTGCTAGAGCAGCAGACACTGTAAGGTGAGATAAAGGATAGCTATTAACCACATGCTCTCCTTGCTCCAAACAGAAGAGGAATATTTCTTTATACTGCTATACAAATATCTAGGATTAATGGGAATTTACTATTATTCTTGAGGAAACATAAATGATCTCTGCACAAATTCACCCACAAAAGAAAAGCCCATTTCAAGCATCTCTAATTTATTACAGTCTTCCATGATCACTCTTCTTTGTTCCATGTTGCTGATTCCTACAGTTCTGTAACAAGATTGTAAGTAAAATGGCTCTGGACAAGTAATTGTCAAGATACGAAAAGTGCAGCAAAGGGGGACTCAAGAAAATTAAATACACTTAAATTTTAACAGCACTATAGACATTGGGAAGACTACCCAATTCTTATAAATTAAAGAGAGAGAGAGAGAGAGAAAACTAACTAAAGACAGCAGATTAGTAAATGTATGGAGAACTGCTTTGGGGCTGAAAAACAAGGAGATATGAGCCCACAATAGAAGGGTAAGCGGCAATGACTCCTGCTGGCCATGAAGAACAATTACAATGGGAAATATTTTAAATTGAGCTGTGATCAATAGTATTAGGTGTAGAAGTGTGTTTAGTTTTTTTCCTTATATATTTTGGTTTAATATTTGTTACCTGTTAATAGCGACCTTCGCTGTTAAGTTCTGTTTCTGACTCATACTGAATTCCTACAATTTCTCTTTATTTTCTCATCTTCTTTCCCCTTTTTTCTTTTAATCTGGATGCTGTGTTGGAAATGCCAAGGAATCTCCCCCACAGTGGGATTAAGCATGGGGCAAAGATCCATATTATTGCTCTCTGACAATAAGGAGTTTGGTTGATAGTTGTGTGTTGAAGAGTGCCGCAGCCATCAACCTTGTCACATGGGGCAAAATCAGCATCCTAGGACACTTCTGCCCCATTTCACCTATGGAGCCCCACACCACCCATCATACAACATAGGGTGACTTCCAGTGGGGCTTCATGGGTGAACTGGGGCAGTCGCTGGCAACACAAAAGCAGTCCCGTGTTCCAAAAGGAACAATGGGGCTGCTTCGGGCATCAGCTATGAGACATCAGCTATGCAACGATGCTTTCCTATGTAGGGGAAACTGAGATTGCCCCACTACCACCCTGATGCCACTTTGATTTGCCACAGAGAATGGCAAATCACAACACTGGTAAGGCTGCATGTAATGAGGTCCCATCTAGAAAGAATTGTGCATTCATTTAACAGAGGGCATGCAAAGGAACCAGAAAACAGAAATAGAGCTTCTCTAATGAGTTATTTATCAGGTCTTAGGATCTGACAAAATTGTGAATCACTGGGGTGGACTTTAGGATTTATAATGGATCCAATAGGAAACATATTTCAATAATACTTGAACAAATGTGGTCTAGCAACAATATTGCAGCATGGAGGCTGCTCTTATTTTCCAGTTTTCTGATCTAACCTAGAATTCATTGTGATGGTGCGGTGAGCGCCACCTGCATGTAAAGTTTTGAATTTGCAAAAGTTTGCTTTGTTTAAAATGTGTTTTGCAGCTTGCACAGTTTGCTAAAGGTTTGGTTGCATTGATTGGTCCTTAGCACATGCCAATTATTGTTTACAGAGCCCAGTTGAGTTTGTTCCTCCCCCTTTTTCCAGGGATCTGGGGAGAATGCCATTTTTTATATTCATTAGATCACCAGGACCCGTCCTGAAAGGACGTGATTGAAGGTCTGCCAGTCCAGGCCTTGGTCAGGCCATCTTCCAAAACCAGACTGATATCCTTGGGACTCATACAGAATACTCAGCATATCAGAAGCTTGAGTGATGCTGAGGAGTCCCAAGCACCTTCATACCAGTCATTTGGCATCCAAAGGAAGACTTGTGCCTTCAATTTTAGGCCATTTGACTGGGACTGCGAGTGTCCCTACCTCAAGGCCATTGAGAGAGAAAGACTTGGAGAGCCATCCGGCTAAAGCTTCCTGAACTAAAGCTGCAGAGAGACTGTAAAGCAAGAACTTTCCTATTTATTTTGGGGAAACCAAGCAGAGTGCCTGAGTGATATCAACTCATGTAATGAACAATAGAACTTTTGAGTTAATCTAATAATCCAACTTGGTCCTTGGGAGCCCCAAGCCTTTAAAAGAAGACAAGAAGCAATCCCCCAGTATAGAGATACCACGTCCTTGCCCTTTACTGGGCATTTATAGCATGGGAGCGATGGCACCATTAATCTTGGTCTAAAATTGATGGTGCTCCCAGAACCTTCCCAGAATTAGCAAGCTTCAAGATAACACATACGTTCTCCACACTTTGTTTTTACATGTTCCACTACATTTTCAAGGGAAAGCCGCAATTACAGCAATGGGTTGCAATCCCCAGGCAACGTGGCTTCCCCAGCATGGATGCACTTTGTCTCTTCTTTGTAATTTTTTTATTGAATATATATGTAGGATATTACAATTCAAAATCACATCACTGAAAGGTCAAAACAAATAAACAGGCAACAATGTTCCATTAAGTTCTCATTCATTTTGGTATATCCTATTCTCTTGACCTTTCCATCTCCATACATATCTACTACTTAGATCAATCAGTTTTACCCACTCCCTCCCCCCCCACACCCCACCCTCTGAAAACAGTTTTATCAATATTTACAATAATTTTTAATTTATAAATCATGAAGACAGTCTGTTGTGGTTCCTTATATTTCTTTTTTCCTTTGATTCTGACTAGTTTTCCATTTTGAGTCCCACTTTGTCTGTTCTTTACAGTATGAAAGGCTACTAGTCCAAAATAACAATATTAGTGACAAGCCTAAGATTGTTCCTTTCCCAAGAAAGCATTGTGAATTATTACTGGAAGGTGACAGTCACTCTCAGGAAAAACTGGGAACTGTTAGAAGGCCAAGGAGCCATTGAACTTGAAACATGAAAAGAGTCCCCAACCAGTCCCAGAAACAAATACCTTCAGTATCACGTGCCTCAGCATTTGCATACTTTGCAGGAATCAACACGGCAAGGAGCAGGAACAAAATGGCTTTTATCATCTTGGTGGTGCAGAACTACCTGCAAAGGAAAAGATGTTGCCTTTACATCCTTGACTGACTATGACAGAGCAACAAAATCTGGCTAGCTGGAGAAGAGAAGCAAAGTTCTTCAGAAATGTATAAAATTATTGTTTGTGCCAATGGCATTGTTATTGAAAATCAGACCTCTAAATTATGAATTATAAGAGGCAGCTCCATTGGAATGTACAATGAGCCTGCATTGCCTTTCCCATTTGATCCTGTAATAACCTTTCATGAATTTCCTTGGAATATCACCCCACCATGCCTCAGGCTTCAGAATGTAATCTCCAAATTACCAAAACCCACTCACAATGTCCAGGGAGAACTCAGGACATACACACAAAAAGTTTGGACCTTTTCCTGTTCCCCGTGATATGATCGGATTATTCCTGGGAACACTTCCCTGTCCATGTCTCCAAACCAGACCCAACCCAAGGACACCCAGTGAAATGGCCAAAACATTAAGCACCCTCTTGTTTGTCTTGAGTGGCATCAATTGCATTAACTGGATTTGGAATTTCAAGACCCATCTCAGCCCTATATATAAATTGCCCCACCACATTCTTTTCTGATTGCACCCCTCTCCTGGGTGGATCAATACATAATCCAATGACAGTTTGTTAAAATTTCCCCGCAGCAGAGACCATTCCATTTCCTATGTCTGTTACACTATATTTTCAAATGCCTGCTCAAAATGCCAAATGCCTATCTCTTCACAGTTGTAATATATCAATTCTTTGGAGTGGTGCCTCAAATGACATCCTCATTGGCAATTGAGAATAAAGCCTCTGATTAGTTGGTTTTTTAACTGAGCAAATCAGATTTGAGTTACAATTATGTGCTAATGAGGAACATCTAATTATTAAAATGTATAAGATGTTTTTGAAATGGGAAATAGTAGACAATCAAGTTAAATAATGCATGACAAAGTGGCCACACAAAATGGTGGCCATAACATAATGTTGGACCACTGAAAGAAAATGTGGATCAAGAGGTTAAAATTTACATTATGGTATAATTTGAAAGAGTTTATAATAAAATGATGTATCAATGTTTTATGACTCCTGAAAAGCTTTCTAAGTTGTCTAAAGAGGTTTCCACCACTTGTTGGAAATGTAAACAGCACATGGGGGTCTTTCTAACATATGTGGGGGACATGAAAACATACCAAGAAATACTGGATGCAAATACATAAGGTGATCCAGAAAATTTTGGGGGGAAATATCCAGTTAAAACCTGAGACTTTTCTATTTGGTCTGGCTGATGTAAATTGCTATGGAAGATTGTTGCAATATATAATCACAGCAGCCAGATTGTGCTACACGCAGAAATGGAAGAACTCCGCTGCACCAACAACAGAAGATTGGATGATAAAAATGATAGACTTGGCCAAGGTGGATATATTAATCTGTTTACTATGAGAAGGGACACTGGAAAAAAATTGAAAGGCTAGAAACCTTTTGTTCACTTTTTGCACATGGCAGATAAAAACTTGCTAATTTAGAGTTTTGAAGAGTATTTTTTGCAACAAGTACAATCTCAGCTAGAGTCATTGTGATGTCGGGGTTTTAGCGTTTTACTACAGCAGGGGTAGGAAAGCTATGGCTCAGGAGCCAGATGTGGCTCTTTTCATGATTGCATCAGGCTCTCCCTCTTCCTTCCTTTCTCCCCCTTCACCCTTTCTTCTCTCCTTCCTTTTCCCTCCCTCTCTCCCTTTCCTTCTTTCCTCCATTCTCCCTTTTCCTTCCTTCCTCTTCCTTTCTTTCTCCCTTCACCCTTTCCTTCTCTCCTTCCTTCTTTTCTCCATTCTCCCTCCCTCTTCTTTTCCCCCAAGTCTTCCTTTCCTTCTCCTTCATTTCTTTTCACTTCCCTCTCTCCTTCCTTTTCTTCTTTTGCCTTCATTATTTTATGTTTTCCTCACTCCCTTTCTTTCTTTTCCCTACCCTTTCCTTTCCTCCCTTTGCATTTCCTTCTTTCTTTTCTCCTCCTTGTCTCTCTCCTGCTTTTCTTTTTTTCCTTTTCCATAGTTTTTCTTCTTTTCTTTCTTCCTCTTCCGCTCCCTCCTATATTTCCTCTATCTTTCTTTCTTTCTTTCCCCCCTTCCTTCTGTCTTCTATTCCTTTCCAGAGTCCTGAGCATGCCTTTTGCAGAGCCAGGTCTGAAGTGTCTCGTCATTCTGCTGGGTGAATCCTTTTCTCATAGTATGTACATATATACTCACATTTAGTTGAATTCAGTCTTAAAATATATTATATATTACAGTATATGGCTTTCACTTAAATAAATTTCCAAATATTTTGCTTTTATGGCTCTATGAGTCAAAAAGGTTCCTGACCCCTGGACTACAGCATGAGTGGTAGGATTTGGAAACCATCCATATATGACTGGCCTAGCCATTCCAATGGCATTGCAATGAATTCATTTTGATCCTTTGCCTGATAACCTCAGAAAGCCACTTTCTGATCAATTACTGGAATGCACTGGGATGGGCATGAAACATCAATGGGCATCTATAGCTAGAACAGCTGGATCTAGCACCGAAACCTCCTATGAGGCTTTGGAAGGCTGGGAAACTCTCTGGAGCTGGTTTTTGATGGGGCAGATGTTTAAAGCAGGATGGAGTAGAAATCGTTTCACCACAAGCATATTGCTTTAGGCATTATACTGTAATGCAAAAAGAGAAGAAAATTAATCCTCCAAATGCCTTTGGTGTGAATTTTAAATGATTTCCTTAAGCATAACAAATCTAAAAATATAGCAACAAGAGGAATAAACTACTATAAATGTTTCATGTTTCAAGATCTCCTCCACTAAGACATCAACTGGAATGTAATTAGTTTACCCTATTATGAAGAAAGTATTAATAACACAACCAATGTATGAATTAAAGTTAAAAATAAAAGGTTATCAGCACTGTTTGTAATATGTATTCAGAAAAAAAATCAGAGGCCTATCTATTATTTTCCAACTTTGTTAAATGGAGGAGGAGCTCAAACTCACCTTCAGCTGCAAGGATTTCTTCCAAAAGCTGTCACTTCTTAAGTGAACAAATTGCCTTTAAATAAAGCAGAATGAAGAAGTCAGTAATGATTTGCTTTTTCGCAAATCTAAACAAACACGCACCTTATATATAGACATCACAAATGAAGTAGCACACTTGACAGCGTTGCAAAAACCCCCTTGTTTGCCCAAAATTTATTTCCCAGAATAAAAGGGGAACAAGGCACACACATTGTCCAGAATGTTTACATATTTAAATCATCTGGCATGAAAGACCTTTAACATAACATGCAATCTATTCTTGAATTTAGGAAAGTCTGGGGTTTGAACTATGATAAAAAAAATAGATCCTTGTTCCTCATATAGATTATTAAACAACAACACTGTTCTTTTATTCATATATCTCCCATATCCCATCTGCCAGGTGTGTGTGTGTGTGTGTGTGTTTCCCCCTAGCAATTGGGAAATTGGGAAAATGGTTCAATAAAAGTCCAATGTTTGCACAATAGACCCTATGGACCAGCATTGAACCTTTGTTTTGGGACCAAGGTAATTGAGAGGACAATTGGCAGTCTTGGGTGGCACAGTTTTTTTAGACTCATTTGAAACTGGCTTCAGAGCAGGATAAAAGAATTGAGACCCATATGATCATATGACTGTGTTTCTGTCCCTGCTTTTTCAATCTTTCAGTGGCATTTGATACCATTGATCATATCCTTTGAGAATACTTGAAACATTTGGAAACAAGGGATAGCTGTGCTTCCGTTATTGTGATCTTACCTCTTAGGCACACTTTGCATGGTGGTGCTTGGAAATAGATGTTTCTCAATAAAGGAACTCTTATATGGCACGCCACAAGGTTCCATTAATTTCCAAAGCTCTTTAACACCTATATGAAACTTAGAGAAATAGTGGATGTGATACTGTGGTCAGGAATACTGAAAGAGAAGGGAATTCATGATGGCTAGGCACCTTTTAAAATTAAGACAATGAAGGCAAACTTTCAGACAATTCCAACAGGAAGGGAAAATGGCATCTGTCTGAAGAAGCCAGAATGGGCATTAGTGTGTTGGCTGCAGCATGTACTGTAGGTAGGCTGCATGAACATACCAAGAAACCTCTGTGCCTATGTGAAATAAGCAATACCAACGGGCATGTATCTTTATGTAACAAAGGTGCCAATTAGTATGGTACTCTACCACTCATTTGAAATGGGCTATTAAGCTGTTGTGCGTTAAGCTGCACCCTTCTTATTCTCTGATGCTGATGTGGTTTGTTGTGCTATGCGAGTCCTGAGGAAGCATCTGCCACACATACGTGGTCTCTAGCGAAACGGGCTGGTGCCTCACATTGCCTGGGACAATATATATCTAGGCTGTACCCGTTGACTCACGCCATGCCCTTAACCCGCATCTGGATGAATGTATATTGAATTGCTATTGGAAAATTGAACTTCAAATATAACTGAATTTATATGGAGAAGTGACTGAGCTTTTGATTTTGAAATATCCGAGGACACACTATTGTCTACCTAGCACAGGGGGTGCACCCCCTGCATCATTCACCTTAGGGCAACTGAACATATGTGGACAAGACACCTTTAAATCCTTTTGCCAACTACAGCGAGGTAGCAGCTGGCCGGTGTTTATCTTGTTACTCATACACGGCCTACTTTGTGGGACTGCAACTTGAAACATCCCGGCGGAAATTATATATACATGGGTATTGCCTCCTTATTAATTTTGATTGCCACTCTATCAGCCTTTATTGCACGGCGTTATACTTTATTTACTTCCATTGCTCTTACTTCCGGGTTTGGATCCCCCCGGCGTACTCTCGCGAGACTACGCCACTGTAGTCTCGCCCCACGAGAGTAGCCTCCGCTTGCCGTCGCATCGCGAGAATCCCAGGGATTACCCTTCATTCAGCACGGAGACTTCAGCAGTGCGTGATTTGGTGACTCCTCCTTCGGCGTGCCGCTTAGCCTCCTGGACCTTGTAGGCTCTTATAGCGTCACCCCCGCACTGCCAGGAAGTGACGGACTACTACACGCCACTTCCGCCCACGCCGATTGACTGCTGGGAATTGTAGTTTATTCGACTTGGGGGATATTTTCCTGTACCCAGCGGGCTGATTTAAGTTGTATGTTGCTTTTACATTTGATATTGGGATTGCCTTACCTGATTTGGTTTATTTTTGCTGCTAATTCGACCCATATTGAGTGAGGTTGGTTACATTAGCCTCGTTTGGTGTCCCCTTTCATTACTGCACCTTGCAATAGTGGTCCTTCACTGCATTACCTTGTGTTTTTGTACTCTACCACTCCCCCTTCCATTGTATCTGTGTATCCACACTGCAGTTGAGGAATCATATTGTTACTGTGCAGTATGTGTAATTGTATCAAAAAAGCTGATTCCACATCACTTCTTTGTTCTCAGCTCCTTTTAGCCCCCCTCCTTCTTCTCAGGGCCCTTCCACACAGCCATGTAACCCAGAATATCAAGACAGAAAATCCCACAATGTCTGCTTTGAACTGGGTTATTTGAGTCCGCACTGCCATATATTCCAGGTCAAATCAGATAATGTAGGAATATATTCCGCTGTGTGGAAGGGGCCCCAGCCCCCTTCTACACTGCCATATAATCCAGATTATCGGAGAACACAATTTATATTATCTGCTTTGAACTGGATTATCTGAGTCTCTCGGCATTACTTCGCGAACGAAGATTCTTAGGAAGGACTCAAGCGCGTTTTTACAAGCGTGTTGAGGACTAAAGAGGCCAATCTGAGATAGGCAAGTTCGGTTGCAGAAAGCACAGCAGAAAGTCTCCTTGGATGATGTTGTTTCCAAGTTGCGGTTCTTTCTGCGTTGTCGTTTCTCTTCGAGACCCATTTGGCGTGTCTTATCGAAAGAGGCCGCAGCATTGTGGATAGTGCATCTCCATGCTTCCCGATATGAGGCCAGGGTGGACCATTGTTGGTGATCAATCTGGCCGAGCCTGAGATGTTGTTTCAGGGAGTCCTTATATCTCTTTTTGGGGGCGCCTCTCTTGCGCTGACCCATGGCGAGTTCACCATAGAGTAGTATCTTTGGGAGGCGGTGGTTCTCCATCCTAGAGACGTGCCCTGCCCAGGGCAGCTGTGTTCTCAATCCGAGTCTACATTGTCATATAATCCATTTCAAAGCAAGTAATCTGGATGTTAAATGGCAGTGTAAAAGGGGCTTCAGGTGCTGTCTGAACAAAAAACAATTAGCAATTTAATAACTCAATGTCCATTAGATTCTCATTTTTTCATATCCCTCTATCTTGGACCAATCTGTATATTTAATCAGGTTCCCCAAATTTTTCTTTAGCAAACAAGTTAGTTTGTCCATATCTTTGATCTCTCACTTTCTGAATGCATTTGTCTATATCTGGCGTCTCTTTTTGCTTCCAATGTCTTGCGAAGCAAATTCTGGCAGCTGTGGTCAAATATGTAAACCAGATATCGTTGAAATCTAATGGTAGGTCTGAATCAGTTGTACCTAATAAATAAAATTCTAGCTTCATGGGGAATTTAATCTTAAAAATATGTTGGCTTGCTGCTTGTATTTTTTCTCAAATTTTTTTTTGCTTCTCTGCAGGTCCACAAAATATGAAAGAAACTACCCTCTTGATCCTTGCATTTCCAGCAGTATTTTTGTGTATTCTTATACATTAAACTTAGTTTCCTTGGCATGGTGTACCAATGATGGAACATCTTAAGCCAATTCTCCTTTAAATCCATAGTGTATGTATATTTTAATTTTCTGTCCCAGATTGATTCCCATTATGAGAGTGTTATTGTTCTTCTTAAATTTTCCACCCGTTTGATACTGCAGGCTTTCACTGTTTCTCCTTCCGTTGACCAGTCTAACAATTTGTTATACATTTTTGTAATGATCTTTTTATCATTTTCTAAAATGTCCCAGAATTGCTCAATCAAATTAAAGCTGTTTTATCTTTGCTATAGTACTATTTAATTTGTAAATAATGATGCCAAGAAAAATTGGGGAACTTTTGTTTAATTTCCTCGTGGGATTTCAATTGTTGAACCTTGTATCAGTAAGTGCTTGTAGGTTGGCCATTTAGACCAACCTAATAGCCTTCTTTGGTTTGCCTCCATAGTTGATAATCATAGTGGAGTCCTCAAATAGAAGTAATTTTTTTTATATTTTTGCCAAATCTTTCATGATGAGGATCTTACGAAGTGGTTCCCGAAATTTTTCTCTTTTTAAATTCATCCAGTTCTTAATCCAGGCTAGGGCACATGCATCATGATACAGTTTTAAGTCTGGAAGACTGAAGCTTCCTCTATTATTTTTTTGTCCGTTAATATCGTAAACTTTATTCTAGGCTTTCCCCCCTTCCATATTGAATTTCATTAAATCCTTGTTCTATGCCTCAAATTTTGCTCTGCTCCATATTATTGGTATATTTTTGGAAAAAAAGTAGTCTCATGAGAACGTTCATTTTTAGCAGCGATATCCTACCCAGAAGGGAGATTTAGTGATTTTCATTTGTCTATTTCTCTTCTTATTTGATTTCACACTCTTTTATAGTTGTTTGTTAAGAGTTGACTATTTTGGGGGTTACAATCTAACTAACAGTGGGCAGGTACCTAAGGCACAAGTCTACTAACGCAAGTTGGTGTCTTAGTAAGATCACACAGTATATATAACACAAACAAAGAGTCACAATTATCAAAATACAAGTTATTATTGAAATCCCATATAGTGGGTAATGGGATGCTAAATGCTCCTATTGAATATACAATGCAAGTGGAGTCAGTTGATGCAATCAATCATGAACAAATCTTGGTTAACAGTCTCCTTAATGCAGTAAATCAATTACAAAATATACAGTATGTAAATAGAGCATAGGCAATCCCAACATCTTAAAGAACAATCAAAAGTAACATCTATACATATCAAAGACGCCTTATAAACACAAAATACATTCCAATTATAGAGGGTGCAAAGCTAATAAGTTCATTAAAGCATGGAAAAGTACTCACGGGAACACAATCTAGAATCGTGATGGGAATTCCCATAAACACCGTCCCGGTACAGTATAAACTCTCAGAGCTTGCAATGCAGGAAGCCCCAAGAGAGCTGCAGGAGGATATAATGTTCCACGTTCGTCGTCAAGTAATGACGAATGGGTCAATTAAATCACTTACAGGAGAGAAATGTATAACTGGATGTCCCAACAACGGTTCTGCGATGTATCGGGATCTCCTGTAGTGAGGATGGGTCATAAAGGTCGCAAAGTAAAGCTCAATGCAGCTGGCGAACGCGGAAGTGAAAAAAAGCCGCGGAATGCGGTGCTGTTTGAATACTGCAGCACGAATGGGGATCGCGGGGGAAATAGGTGTCCCGGGTGCTCGAGGCTGGAGAGTAAGAGCTGTGTGGGGTCTCTCCGGTCCGTGCCAAGGAGTCCAAGAGTGTCAGGCAGCCCGATGGCGCTACCAATGCAAGGCCGGCTTCGTCACCGTTTCGCCCCCTAGGGCTTCATCAGGGGAACTTCCAGGAGTGCTAAGAGGCATCCAAACATCTAAAACAACAATAATCATTGTAGCATTTTAATATCAAAGTCCAACATAAAGGTAACCAGGTAAAAGAAGCCTGGAGAGTATAGTTACCAGAGTCAGTAGTTCATTCAATCCAAAGTGGAAGGTGGAGACGCCATAGCATTCTGTTGAATATAGAGGGGATACAGGCCTCACACAGGTTAAGTAGAGAAGCTTAATTGGGATTTAATGACCCAATAAAGCATTGATACTGATTACACCATTTAATCCAGAACCTTCTTCAGATCCTATCTTGAGGATCCAGGTGGTTTCTCTATTCCTTAGTAGTTTATTGTAGTCTCCATGTGGTTGGGGATTAACCCTTTCCAATACTTGCACTCTGAGGTCCTTAGGAGTGTGTTGGAGTGTATCACAGTGTTGATAGAAGCCAGAATCAGTGGAATGGTTCCTAATGCGCGATTTATGTTCTGTCATCCTTTGGCGTAGGGTTCTTGAGGTCATTCCCACATATTGTAGATTGCAGGGGCAGGTGACTAGGTAAATCAGGCCAGAGCTGGAGCAGTCAGCGTATGAATTAAGGCGATATGTATGTTTTTAGGATGTACTATATGCTGTTTTGCCTTTTAAAATATTTTCACAGATGGAGCAGTGTCGGCAAGGGTAAGTCCCCACAGTAAGTATACTCTTGGCCCTTGGTAGGGTGATATCCGTGTGAGATAGTATGTTCCCTATGTAGGCAATCATAGGGAACTCTTCAAGGCCTGGGATATCTGATATCATGGGCCAGTATCTCCGCACAATGTTAGTAATGTCCTTGTTGTGGGGATTCAACGTCAAGGGCCACACTAGGCGTTGATGGGGATTCTTCTCCTTGGGTCTAAGTAGTTCACTGCGAGACTTATTGTCTGCTCTTCTCTTGGCTGCTTGCAAGATATGATTGGGGTAACCTCTTCTCTTGAATTCAGTCATCATTCTTGTGGCTTCTGATTCATAGTCTTCCACTGTCGTAAAATTCCTCTTCAGACGTAATAGCTGAGAGTAAGGTAGGTTGTGTGATAGCTGTTATAGTGAAGGTACGAGTTTCGTTGTATTGGTTTACGAAAATTTCTAATGTTGATCTTTGAATTCTTCATGAAGGTGGTGACATCAAGGAAGTTCATTTGAGTATGGCTGTGCGAGACAGTAAATGTAATGGCTTCATGCCAGGAATTGAGCCAATTTTTGGGGTTACACATATGTCTAAATATTTTATTTTTGTTGCTATTTGTAAACCCATTTTTACTCAATTCTTCTTGCTTTGTCTTTGCCATATTTTTAGTTAGGCTCATTGGGTTTTCTTCAATTTAATCTGAAGCCAGCCAATTTTCCAGATTCATCTAGTTTTCTAAATTTTGGCATGGATTTTCAATTATACCTATGATGTCGTCTTCAAAAGCTCTCATCTCGAACTCTTGTTTGGCAATTATTATGCCTTTTATGTTGTTGTCCTCTTTTATATTTTTTTAAATAATAATTCCGACGACATAATAAAAATGAGAGGAGATAGAAGGCAACCTTATCGAGCGCCTTTGCTGATCTCAAATTATTCAGAAATTTGTCCATTAATTTAAATTTTAGCATATTGTTTATCATAAATGGCATTAATTGCATTAGTCATTGCATTAGTAAATTGGTAACCTAAATCTACATTACAACTTTGAAAAAGTCCCAATTGAAATTGCCGAAGGCTTTCTCCACATCGATTGCAAGGAAAGCTGCTTTCTTTTGATAGTTGACTTTGAAATATTCAATCAAATCAATTACTGTTCCATTTTGGAATCTTAAAAAACCCTACCTGTTCTTCTCCTATCCATTCATTTAAAAATTCTTTTAGACTTGCTGCTAGGATATTTGCAAAGATTTTGTAATCTGTATTAAGAAGCACTATTGGGCGCTAGTTACATATGTCTGTTTTTTCCATCTGTTCTTTGGGTATCACTATTATTTCCCCCGTTTTCCAAATTTCTGGAATACCTTGGTTCTTAAGTATTCCATTCATGACTTTCTGTTGGGCTTGTGGCTTCTTTGACTACCAGGATTGTGGGATCTGAAGGGCAAACAGATACAAGGGATGGGAATTTTCATGAGCTGAGTTTCACAAGGGATGGGAATTTTCATGAGCTAAGATTCTCTGGGAACTAGTCTGTTTGAAATAGAGTGAGATAAAGTAACACCTGCGCTGATAGTACAGTCAGCAGAGAAGGAATTTTGCTTGGCAAAATTCAAGGCCCATGCTTCTGGGTGCTGGGAGGGAAATGCCAATTAGGTAATCGAAAGTGGTTTGGTTGACTATTTTACTTCTGCTTGCTGTAGAGACCCCCAGGTTTTTTGCAACGTTGATGCAGGAATATCCTTTTGCATTGGGTTTGCATTAGTGCTCATGGACTTAAGTTTTCTGCCTTGCCTATGGAAATTTCTAGTTTGAGATTTTGGGACTTTGATTCTCTTGGACTCTATTGGACTATTTTGGGATTCTATTGGATTCATTTTACCTGTACTGCTTTGGCTCCTGAAACCTTCCTGCTTGGATTATAGATGTGTTTTCCTTTTACCTTTTTAATTCTTCATTATATTGCTGATATTACCTGCTTTCAATAAATGACTATATTCCAAGTGCTGGTGTTGTGTGGTTACATCTAGAGCAGGGGTGCCCATTAGGTAGATCGCGATCTACTGGTAGATCTCGTAGGGCATCCTGGTAGATCGCAGGCAGGGTGGGAGGCTCCGTCCCGCCCCGCAGGCTCCTGACGCCGCCCAGGTGCAGAAGGAGGTTGGACTGGATGGCCCTTGGAGGTCTCCTTCTACTCTAGGAACCTATTGTTGTTGTTGTTAGTATTATTAGTAGTAGTAGCAGAGGCTGAATGAATATTATCATCATGATTATAATGAATAAATTCAGGGGCTTATCATGCTCACACTTAGTTGAATTCAGTCTTAAAATATATTATATGGCTCTCATGGAAATAAATTTCCAAATATTTTGCTTTTGAGTAGTGGGTAGGTATATCATTTTGACTTGGTTGTTATATAAGTAGCTCGCATGCTGAAAAAGTGTGAACACCCCTGCTCTAGAGGGTCCACGTCCCCTGGAGTGCGTCACTTTCTTAAGAGGTGGAATAAGTTCTTGTTTTAATGTTTTATAATATCCTGCCTTGAACCCATCTGGGCCAGGGGCTTTATTAGCATCCATTTTATTTATTGCACTCACAATGTCATCAGTTCTCACAGTACAACTATTATATTATATTTCCCAATTGATTATATGGCATTGTTGTATTTGGATTCCAACTGTTTATTGCATTGCACGTTGCCATATGTTTGTGCCTCTTTCATGTTTTATTGTTTTATCTTCCATATCCCACCTGCCAGGTAAATATATAGAGATAGTTTCCTGAGAAATGGTAATGAAAGGTAATCATTAAAATCTAGTGTTTTCACCCCTTATTTCACTGGAACAAAGGCAAGATATGTTTCCAAGTGCTCTGTGATGGATTTTTTTAAAAAATGAAACAAGCACCATGAATGTGGCGCAGCTGGCTAAGTGTCAGCTGCATAAGATCTCTCTGACCAGTAGGTCATGAGTTCGAGGCCTGCCCAGGTCGAGGTGGGTGCTCGACCTTTAAGTGTAGCCTGCTGTCGACCTTTGCAGCCTGAAAGACAGTTGCATCTGTCAAGTAGGAAATAAAGGTACCACATTAAGTGGGGAGGCAAATTTTGAGTGAATTATGAGGCCATTAAAGAACTCCAGGAATGCTGAGAATGCGGAAGGAACAACAAGGGACGCTGAGAAATGAGGAGTGCGTCAGCTCCCCCTGATGGCCAGAGTTTGCCTCTATTCGTCTATATGTGTGTATGTGGAAACGGCAGGGATTGTCGGCTAAGTATGTGCCCCTGTAATCCGCTCTGAGTCCCCTTCGGGGTGAGAAGAGCGGAATATAAATAAATAATAATAAAATAAATGAGTTTCAGTGAAAAGTGAAATCCTGGCTGTGGGATCAGGCCTTTGCGGATTAGACTGACTTGCTGGCAAAGTTACGATTTTCATGGACTATGATGGGACTGCTTTTAGGACGACGATTCAAACCGGCGATTGTTTTTAATGTCTTTATATTGTTTTTATTATAATATGTATATCTTATGAGTTTTTGTTGTGGGCACCATGTTGTGCTGGTTGTTAGCCGCCCTGAGTCCCTCTGCGGAGGCTGAGATAGGACAGGATATCAATGCCCCCCAATATAAATAAATAAATAAATGCATTTTTGTTGCTATTGCTTGGCTGGCAATAAATAGCTGCCGCAGTTGGAATTCAACTTGTAACCTTCCTTCCTTTGCTTCGCCCTCTCCAGCAGAGGGGACTCCTGACTTCATGAAGAGTGCTGGAGTGCCGGTGAGCCATCACTGAGTTGGAAGAGACCACATGGGCCATCCCAGTCCAACCCCCGCCATGCAGGAAAAGCACAAAGTATCCCTGACAGATGGCCAATTTCCAAGGAAGGAGCTTCCACCAGTCAGTCGAAAGGCGGAACAGGGCATAGGGTTACAGCCTGTGTTGGACGGGGTTACACTCCCCCTGAAGACGCAGGTTCACAGTCTGGGTGTGATCCTGGATTCATCGTTGAGCCTGGAACCCCAGGTTTCGGCGGTGACCAGGGGAGCATTCGCACAATTAAAACTTGTGCGCCAGCTGCACCCGTACCTTGGGAACTCTGACTTGGCCACGGTAGTCCATGCTCTGGTTGCATCCCATATAGATTACTGCAACGCTCTCTTCGTGGGGCTGCCTTTGAAGACTGCTCGGAAGCTTCAATTGGTACAAACGGACAGCAGCAAGGTTGATAACAGGAGCGGCACTCAGGGACCCCTGTTGTGCCAGCTCCACTGGCTACCAGTTTGCTACCGGGCACAATTCAAACATTGTTTTAATGGTGATGAATGTATATGATGTTTTTAATATTAACTGTATTTTAATTATTTATTTATTTTTAAGTTTATTTTAATGTATTTTAATTTTAACTGTGTTTTACTATGTATTTGTGTGGCATCAGAGCATAAAAATTGCCACCCTGTTATCTCCCACATTTGAGTCCCCAACATATATTTCTCTCGGAACAAAGCAAGCAGAAATGGAGCTAAAAGGCCATTTTTTAATAAACACTGCCACAGAACAATAAATAAATAAATAAAGTGCGGTAGGGAAATGACCCCAAAGCGTCCTTCTTCTCCTCCTCCGTCGCCACCAGCACCAGCGTGCTGCCTCCAAGATCTCACGAGAAGTCCGAGAGGCAGAATGGGCGCTTCTTGCGCATGCGGGGCCAGCCATGCATCGCGTCATCAGGACCGCCCCTCCTTTGGTCTCCTACGACTCAGAGTGGCTGGAGAAGGATGGAGGGAGGAGGAGGAATCCAAAGAGGGGGCCCATTCTGCCTCTTGGACTCTGGATGGAGCTTTGGAGGCGGGCGCGCGAGCAGGAGCGGGGAAGCAGCTACGGAGGACTTCTTTGCAGCGTGCAGGGGCACGTGAAGAGGACCAATAGCAAAAAACCTGGTCAGGGGCCTGAAGATCACCGGGATGAGGCCCAAAGATCACCCTGGTGATCGCGATCACCGTTCTGAGCACCCCTGCTCTAAAGGGTTCTGGTCCAACTTACTTGTCCGAACGCATCTCTCCCTATGAACCATCAAGATGCTTAAGAAGATCCGGAGGCCCTCTCAGAGAGGCCCTGCTCTGGCGGGGACGAGACAGGGCCTTCCCAGTGGTGGCTCCTCGGCTTTGGAACTCCCTTCCTAGTGACATCAGATCGGCCCCCTCCCTCCTGACATTTCGTAAGAACGTCAAGACTTGGCTGTTCGAGCAAGCATTTGCAGACGAACTTTAATTAATCAAAGGATTAGTATGATGACGAAACCTAAGCCGATTTTAAGATTGCGGAGCTGAGATTTTTTATTTTGTAGTTTTAATTGTTAATTTATGTTTTTTTAAAATCTTATTATGATGTGTTGTATGTGGGCACTTGCTGCCGCTTGTTCACCGCCTCGAGTCGCCTTCGGGCTGAGAGAGGCGGTATAGAAGCATGGCAAATAAAATAAATAATTAAATAAATTCCACCACACTCCGAGGCAGAGAGTTCCACTGCTGAACAAGGAAGTTCTTCCAAATGTTCAGATGTAATTTGAACCAATTGCTCCGAGTCCTAGTCGGAAAACAAGTCATCCTTATGACACCCTTGATGGTGATGTTTAAAGGCTCAAGACCTTGTAAAACAGGTGTGGACAAACTTGGGCCCTCCCTCCAGGTGTGTTGGACTCCAACTCCCACCATTCCTAACAGCCTCAGGCCCCTTCCTTTTCCCCCAAGGCCGCATAAGCGGCCTTGGGGAAAAGGAAGGGGCCTGAGGATGTTAGGAATGGTGGGAGTTGGAGTCCAACACACCTGGAGGGAGGGCCCAAGTTGGCCCACACCTGTTGTCAAACTACAGCCTTGCTGATGACTTGGCACTGAGCCTGGGGAGGTCAAGTGGTGTCCAACTTCATTCATTCATTCATTCATTCTGCAGCTCAGAGGCGCCCTTGGGCTCTGCAGGGAGCTTCCCTCTTCCTTCTCTCCTTCCTTCCCTTCCTCCTTCCAGGGGGGCGGGTCTCCTTTGGCCGAAGGGGGCGAGTCTCCCAGCCAGCCCCGCCTGCCTCCAGACGCGGAAGCGAAGGCGGGCGGACGGGCAGGAAGAAGGAGAGGGGCAGCATGGCGCCGGCGGGGCTGAAGGCCGTCGTGGGAGAGAGTGAGTACAGCGGCGGGAGGGAGGGAAGGTGAAAGGCAGGCAAGGGGAGGGGGCGCCTCCCAAGAGCCACTCTCTGCCTGGCACTACTGGAGGAACTACATTGAAGGCAGCTCTCTCCGCGACTCCCCTCTCTCCCTGTTGGTACGGTCCTTCAAGGGGGGCGGGGGGAGGCAGCGCGACAGGTTTCCTGACCCACCGCCACAGGGGGCTCCCTGATTGGAGCTGAGCTAGGGAGGGGGCGGGGCCAACTCTTGGCCACGCCCCTTCCTCACCTGTAGTTATCCTTTCAGCTAAGAAAGTGGCTGGGCGGTGGGTGTGCATTGGTGTGGCACTCAAGGCAATCATAAATGTATTCCCTCCCTACACAGCATGCGTGTGTTGTGTGTACAGCCTCGCTTATCCAACATAAACAATGGCTGGACGTTGGATAAGCGAAAATGTTGGATAATAAGGAGGGATTAAGGCAGTGGTTCTCAAACTGTAGGTCTCCAGGTGTGTTGGCCTACAACCCCCAGAAATTTACTTATTTATTTAGTTATTTACTTATTTGTTTACTTATTTATTTTCTCTCGGCATTACTTCGCAAACGAAGAGTCTTAGGAAGGACTCATCCCACGCTTTCTACAAGCGCGTTGATGACTAAAAAGGGCAATCTGAGATAGGCAAGTTTGGTTGCAGAAAGCACAGCAGAAAGTCTCCTTGGGTGATGTTGTTTCCGAGTTGCGGTTCTTTCTGCGATGTCGTTTCTCTTCGAGACCCATTCGGCGTGTCTTCTCGAAAGAGGGTGCCGCATTATGGATAGTGCGTCTCCATGCCTCCCGATGTGAGGCCAGGGTGGACCATTAATAAGAACATAAGAAGAGCCATGCTGAATCGGGCCTCAGCCCATCTAGTCCAGCATTCTGTGTCACACAGTGGCCCACCAGTTGTACACGGGGATCTCGAGCAGAAAGGAGGGCAAAACCCTCGCCTGCTCCCGACCCCCCACAACCAGTACCCGGGGAAAATCCTGCCTGCCTCCATCAACACAGAAGTGGCACTTGGATGTCCAGTTCAGTAGCTACTGAATGTCTCTGACTTTCATAATACAAGGAACCATGGTAAGTTGAACAGCAGGAGAATGAGAACAGGAAGCACGTCTAAAGGCAGAGGATTTCCAACTAATGGAATATTCTGGGTTAAGCTATTCTAATGGCCAAGGGGAATGAGATCCTCTTTCTTGCTCATTTGTCAATCATCTTCTGAAGCGTCAATTGTCTTTTGAAGCTAAACACCTTCCCAACAGTCACCTTATAATTGGAATGAAACAAGCACTCACTTATAAACCTATTTGTTTTATATGACCTCAAACACAATTATTTACAGGTCTCCATTCAGATTACTCCATTCAAATCTCTTTCCTAAATCAATTTAGAACATAAGAACATAAGAAGAGCCATGCTGAATTGGGCCTCAGCGCATCTAGTCCAGCATTCTGTGTCACACAGTGGCCCACTAGTTGTACACAGGGATCTCTAGCAGAAAGGAGGGCAAAACCCTCACCTGCTCCCGACCCCCCACAACCAGTACCCGGGGGAAATCCTGCCTGCCTCCATCAACACAGAGGTGGCACTTGGATGTCCATTTCAGTAACCACTGATTCCCTTGGTATCCATGAATCTGTCTATTCCTGCCTTGAAGCTGTCCAGGCTGACAGCTGTCACAACCTCCTCTGGAAGTGAGTTCCATAACCCAATGACCCTCTGGGTGAAGAAATATTTCCCTTTATTAGTCCTAACTTTCCTACCTTGGAGCTTTAGGGAGTGCCCCCTAGTCACCATTGTTGGTGATCAATCTGGCCAAGCCTGAGATGTTGTTTCAGGGAGTCCTTATATCTCTTTTTGGGGGCACCTCTCTTACGCTGACCCGTGGCGAGTTCACCATAGAGTAGTATCTTTGGGAGGCGGTGGCCATCCATCCTAGAGATGTGCCCTGCCCAGCGCAGCTGTGTTCTCAATAGCATGGCCTCAACGCTGGTGATCCCTGCTTGTTCAAGGACAGCAACATTCGTCACATAGTCGATCCAGTGTACATTTAGGATTGAGCGAAGACAGCGCTGATGAAAGCGTTCGAGGAGTCGTAGGTGTTGGTGATGGGTGACCCATGTTTCAGACCCATAGAGGAGAATAGACAATATGATAGCTCTGTACACACTGATTGTTCATTTACTTATTTTTTACTTATTTATTTACTTACTTATTTTTGGTAAGTAAAGTAAGTAAGTATTTCTGGTTATAGCAGAATGTTGTTATACTGTCTGTAATTTTACTGCATTATGTTTTTATGCTTCATGTTTAGTTCGATATGTTGTAAACCATTCTGAGCCAACTTACTCGAAATAATAAATAAATAAAATTTACTCATTTATTTACAACCTCCCGGCCTAGGGGTGACTTGGAGCGCTTCACAATTGGCAATAATTTAATGTCATATTACCAGCTGTTAGGATTTCTGGGAGCTGAAGGATTAAGGGAAGGTATAGTGACCGCCAAATTACGTTATGATTTTACAAGTTAAGCACCAAAACACCATACTTTACAACAAATAGATAGAAAAAGCAGTTCAGTACACTGTAGTCATTGATGTATTTATGAATTTAGTACCAAAACTTCGCAATGTATTGAAACAACTGTGGATCCCGGCGGGAGGCAGACTGCGTTGGATAATACAGAAGGTTGGATAAGCGAGACTACAAACACACACATATATATATACATACACTCATACGCACCAATATAGATATATATACATACACATGAACACAACTGAATAGCTAATAGTATATTCTACAGTTTCTCAATTTGTGTTCCTCCAGATGTTTTGGACTTCAGCTCCCACCATTCCTAACAGCTGGTATGGAGGTGCTATGTTACTGTTTTTACTATTGATTTTACCGGTATTGAATTGTACCAGAGTTGTAAATGGCTTTGAGTCTCCTGAGGGGAAGAAAGCAGGGTATAAATGAAGTAAATAAATAAATAAACTGGCTTGGATTTCTGGGAGTTGAAACCCAAAACACCTGGAGGAGCAGAGTTTGAGAAACACTGCTATATACATATATACACACCCGCCACTAATGTATATAATTAATGCACATATATTCATATATTCACTCCCAGTGGATCTCCAAAAATGTATATATCCTTAATCTGTCTATCTGTATGTATACAAGTATACACACACCTCACGGGGGATATCCAAACGTGTATATATCCTTAGACAGCTAATAATATATATAGATAGATGTACCATAGATACAAACACTACTAAGATATATAGTTACATATACTCATACACATATATATCCGTGAACACACATGCACAGCACACACCAACACCACTCACAGGAGATCTCTAAAATATATATACACCCTTAGACAGATAATGGCACATGCACACACACAACACTAATATGTATGAGTATAAATGCATATACTCACTGTACTCACATGGGTCTCCATGTGAGTACACACATGGAGGGTCAACACTAATATGTATGAGTATGTGGGTCAACACTAATATGTATGAGTATAAATGCATATGCTCACTGTACTCACATGGGTCTCCAAAAATGTATACTCTATTAAACAGCTAATGCTATATACCAGTGGTGGTGAAACCATCACATTCATCCCAGAAGGGGCACACAGCATCCTGCCGCCCGGCATGTGTGTCATCGTTCCCACCTCCAGCACCTCCTTTTTGCCTGCCCGCTCACCTTATAGCTGGTTTTGAATTGTAGTTTGGGCACTCAGTCTCTAAAAGGTTTGCCAGCACTGTTGTATATACTACATTCATGAAAGAGAGAGAAGTATATACTCACTCATGCATATATACATACATACACACACATGCACGCACACACTATTCTCACAAGGGATCTCCAAAGAGTATACACCTTTAAAGAGCTAATAGTACCGTGGTGACTATTTGATGGTGAAATATATTTATATTGAAGAATGCATGATGTAATAATGATTTAATCAGAGTCACAAATTCCACTTCAATTAGTTCTGTATTACATATGTGGATAGTCATCTCTGAACATTAATGCATTTCTCACATCATTCACAAAGTTGCAAGCTTCATTTAATTCTTTGTTATAATTTCCAATATTCCTCTATTGTTATAATGTTTAATCCTGTACAGAGAGTATTTATATTGTAGCTGAAGAAATTGTAAACCCACCCCCCCCCACCCGAACTGTAAGTTGTTAAGGGTGTATTACATACACACTTTTTGGATACCCTGTGTATGTAATATTTTAACAGTTGTCAGAATTCTTTATCATGCATATTTACAGATGCCGAGTTTTTACGCTGAAATACCAAGATGGGCATTACTGATATGACCTCCTTCCATTTTTGCTATCACAACTTGTGTGCTTGCTTGATGTATTTTGTACATGTTTGGTTGGACCAATCATTGTTTTGTGTGTTTTGTTAGTATCCCATTTCCAAGCAATGCTTTGAGAAAGAAGAATTAATACAGGTTCATTGCCATAAACTCCATCCATGATGCCATAAGTTCCATCCTTGAACAATGTGCCTTGTCACTTCAAAGACTAACACATTTATTTAGGTTTTTGACTACTTCCTTTTAACATGATTACTTCAAGTTCTCTGCAGAACTTTTGCTTTCCTTTTTGATGTTGACATTTTGAAATTCCAATGTTTCAAAATTTGTCACGTCTTCTATTTTGAACCTTCCTTTTATTTATCATGCCAACCTGTATGATTTACTTTAACCTTTATAACAGGGGTTCCCAACCTGTGCCCTCCCAGATGTTTTGGCCTACAACTTCCAGAAATCCTAGCTACGTAGTTTACCAGCTGTTAGGATTTCTTGAAGGCCAAAACATTTGGGAAACCCACAAGTTGAGAACCACTGCTTTATAATCTTCAGCATTGTTTGCTAACATGCTTCAATTTTGCCAGTGTTCTGCTTTAGCTGCAGCACCAAGAACTGAACTGTTTAACCTCCACCCCAAGGTTGTTGCTTCAGTTTCCATGTCTTTATAGAAAGTTTGATGCCATACTAGAAAATATAGTCGATTGTAAGCATCGTAGCTCACAGGATAAAGACTACCCATGACAATTTCTTTTATTTCCCATTTCCATTCGGTGACTTACCCATATACACATGTACTTTCAACTAAAAGTTTGAACAGCTTTTCTCTTTTAAGACTTAAAGAATGAATGCA
Source organism: Anolis apletophallus (assembly GCA_030556195.1). NCBI lineage: Eukaryota > Metazoa > Chordata > Lepidosauria > Squamata > Anolidae > Anolis > Anolis apletophallus. The sequence continues at coordinate 120,791,564 of JARBWK010000001.1, read as the reverse complement.
GTTTGATACCACTTTAACAGCCATGGCCCAATATAATACAAAACTCTATTTATATACTGCCCTATCTCCCCAAGGGGACTCAGGGTGGTTAACAGCAATTATCAGCAAATATTCAATGCCATAAAAACTAGACCGGGGGTTTGTAGTTTGTTAGACCTTTAACAGAATTTTCCTCCGACACCACAGTTCAAAAGCATCTACCTTCCTTCGCTCATCCTTATGGTCCAGCTCTCACATTCAGAGGTTACTACGGGGAATACCATTGCTTTGACTATGCGGATCTTCATTGACAGTATTATGTCTCTACTCTTCACTATCTTATCGAGACTGGTCATTGCTCTCCTCCCAAGAAGTAAATGTCTTCTGATTTCCTGGCTTAGGTCTGCATCTGCAGTAGTCTTCGCGCCTAGAAACACAAAGTCTGCCATTGCCTCCATGTTTTCTCCCTCTATTTGCCAGTTCAATCACCTTGGTTACCATTTCTTGGTTTTTTTTTTTGATGTTTAACTGCAACCCAGCTTTTGCACTTTCTTCTTTCACCTTGGTTAGAAGGCTCCTCAGCTCCTCCTCGCTTTCAGCCATCAAAGTGGTATCATCTAAAATCAGTTTGAGGTCACATAAATGAGATGTAAAATTTTGCTTCATTTTTTGCTTGCCTATATCCCAAAGTTATGCAAGGTTGGCGATACAAAACTAGTTAGCTGATAATGTTAATGTTATATAAACCTGTCAGAATATACTGATTTTGAAACAAATTCATGTGAGTTTTTCCGGTGAAAGAAAGCTAACATTAACTTTCAGTTGGTAGTATCCTATTGTGCTAAAGTTTCCAAATAAGTTCTTAGTTAAGGGAGTGGGAGGGGGCCTTGATCCCTAGTCATAAAGCATCTCAGGACACTGAACTGAACAAAATGCATGTGACTTAGATCTGATGTATAAAGATTTTAGCCTTGTTTTCCCAGTTTTGCTGCTTTCTTGAGGCCTTTCCTTCAGATCTGCTTGTTGGCGCAGATAAGGATGCGACAGGTAAAACATTTCCACAGAGTATGCCACGCCATCCCACAGAAAGTTCAACATTTACCATGAATAATATCCTTACAGACCTGAGCAGGCCCCCAAAAAGCATGCGCAGGGACAGGGAATAGAGGACCTTTTGCTCAGCCAATTGATTCAGGGTCCCCTGTCCTGGGGTGGAGTAAGTAGAGCTAAAGCAAACAACTCGCCAAAGCCAAAACATGTAGCCTTCCACTCCCCACTTTTCCTTCTACGCTGGCCAGCATAAACAGGCTAAACTTTGGAAGGGTTCAAGTTTTCTCCTCTTCACATCTCTCCCCTTCACGCCTTACTTTTATTTTTATCTGATTTTCTCACACATGTATAATGCAATATAATATTGGCCAATATCAGATCTACTACAAACGTTGCAGGTATTTGCATTTTTCCTGTTGTTACTGTCTTTTGCACTAGGCCTGCCTTAACAAAAATGTAATATGACTGATAAGGAAATGATAATCTGCTTTATGCTGTTGCTTCTGCTTTGGGATCCTTGCAAATTGTGGGATCACTTCTTCAGGCCTGTATGCAATCATTTTTGAAGCCCAGGGAATTGCTGTCATATTGAAGCTGGCTGGTGCTTTTAAAATTCTCACTTGGGAGAGAGGAGGAGACATTCAAGGTGAAGGCACCTACTATTAGGGCCACTAGCTATGGTTTTCATTTAAAATGTTTTGCACACTTTGATCTCGTAATAGTGTAAGATACAATGCTATAATTGCTCTTCTACATGGGCTTGAGGCTGCATGAGAGGTATTTACAGAAGGACACACCATGAGTTCATAAAACAAAGGTGGGGCTTTACTTTTTATTGTTATTATTATATTTATATCCTGCTTCCTCTCTCCCAAAGGAGATTCAAAACACCTAACACTTAAATCATACAATATGCAAATTAAAACCCAAAGCATCCAAACAGTAAAATAGAATTAAACACAGGACTTTCTTATAAAGTATACATAGTTAAAATCAATAAAACCATTTTAAAACAGTAGCTATGGTTTTAATTGATAATGTTTTGCTACAGTTTGATCTCATAACAACAGTGTTGAGGTTTGAGGTTGTATGAGAGGTATTTAAAGAAGGCTACACCAGGAGTCCATACAATATGCAAATTAAAACCCAAAGCATCCAAACATTAAAATAGAATTAAACACAAGAGTTATAAAATATACATAGTTAAAACCAATAAAACCATCTTAAAAACCTGTAAATCTGCATACTTTGGGAACTCAAGCCACCAAGAGTAAAAGTCAGCGTCCCAAGTCTTTTGAGTGTGGGAACAACTACAGATTAAGTATCCTTCATCTGAATGCTTGGGACCAAAATGTTTTGGATTTCTGAATATTTCCAATATTGGAATCCTGTATTTGTGTATATGTACACAATGAGATATCATGGAGATGGGATCAAAGTCTAAATACAAATTATGCTAAATGATTTCAGCTTTCTTCTAAAATCACGGGTTCGGAGCCTGGTGTGTTTTGCTATTCCAAAGGTCAAATTAAGACATAAATCAGGTTTGAAGGCAAACAAACAGAGATATATTCTTTTAGGCTTGAAATGATGTCAGAATAGAGTCGGCACTCTCAAAGATCTGACATCACTCATTGTAAAATACAGAACATATTTATACACTTTTGACAGCTATTCAGAACCCTTGAACCAGCCTTTGATTGGTGAAAAACTGGCCCGGTTAGAATCCAGGCTGTCATTGGCCACCAACTCCATGAAATGGTTCTGTGATTGGTTCTCCTGGCGGCAGGAAATTCCAGGAGCTGTCATTTGTTGATTTGAAGCATGAGTCCATTTAAAGTTCTGTCCTGGATGTAGATATTGTCCTCTAGAATGTGATGTGGGAATATGCAAAACAGTCTGTGATGGGATTAATTGCTTCAGACCAGTTTATAGAAAGGAAGAAGTTTGGTAAACACAATGGGTCGTTATTTTGATGGAACAATTCAATGGAGGGCATACACTGGCAATCTGTGCATTTATCCCCAGGAGCAAAGATCTCCAGATCTTATCAATAAGCTGAAAAAACTTTACATGATTGGAACCAGGAGCATCTCAGGTACACAAAGAGGCAAGCCAAATAATATAACAGGTTTTCTGGAACTTACACGCTGTACCATATAAGCACATGTGTCCATACATAGCCTCAGCATACATATTTCTATTTTATCAATTAATGCAGAAGGTTTATGAATGGTCATGCAGAATTATGAATGAGGTTTTACAGAATTTATGAATGAGTCCAAGGAAAGTACACAAGGAGAGGAGAAAAGCCCCTTTAAATGACTTTTTATACACATACAGAGAAAATACCAGTCTGGGGGTTGGGAAGTATGCAAGCACTTCCTGGGGAGCCCTTTCCTGACGCGATCCCCTTACTCACAAAAGAATAGCCTAAGGTTTCTGGTGTGTGCCATCAGCCAGCCTTCCATAGCAGGGTCAATGAAAGAAGGGCAGAGGGCAGAATGGAAGGATATTGCCTTCCCGGTATTGCAAAGTTGTTAAAAATATTTTTTTAAATCATATTTACTCATATTGAGCTCACATTGAGTCTGTACTTCAGAAGGAGGGTGGGTCTGATTTCTCAATAACATTTATTTAAGTGATGAGCTGCTGAACTTGCTGACCAAAAGGTCAGCGGTTCGAATCCAGGGAGCAGTGTGAACTCCTGCTGTTAGGCCCAGTTTCTGCCAACCTAGCAGTTCGAAAACATGCAAATGTGAGTAGATAGGTACCACTTCTGTGGAAAGGTAACGGCACTCCATGCAGTCATGCTGGCCAGATTATCTTGGAGGTGTCTACGGACAACGCCAGCTCTTTGGCTTAGAAATTGAGATGGGCACCAATTCCCTGAATTGTACACAACTGGACTTAATGTCAGGGGAAAACCTTTGCCTTTACCTTAATTTTATACCGTATTTTAATTGATTTGTACATGAAACAAATTTAGTTTATATTGAACCATCAGAAGGCAAAGGTGTCACTGTCTCAGCCACTCATACCTATCATTTTTGAATATTTCAGATTTTGGAATCATAGATAAGGAATGCTCAACCTGTATATGCATAATTTGTGCCTCCTCCAAACGTGGTAATAGTAGATATATGTGGTTTTAGTGGCAATGTTGTAAGGCTATTGCCTCTTCTCCCTGTAGGCAAAGAAACCAAAATCTGCATGTAATGCTTTTAAGGGGGGATCTAACCACAGGACCTGGTGAATTTACACATATCTAGCATTTTGAATAGTTTTACAGTGGCAAGTGTTAAAAGGAAAAGAACCATTAAAATACACAGGGTTCTGGAATGAAGTGAATTGGAGTAATCACCATCCTTTTGATTAAAACGATGTATTGAAACCATGTATTTCCATTATGTATAATGTTATTCATGTTATCGGTTAAAACATACTTCGTGCCTGAAGTGTGAATTGGCTTTGAGTTAAGGGTAATTATTTAGTAGCAAAAGCCATTTATATATGGACTACCTGTAGTTTTCTTTTAAGGAAATGATTTTAAAAGTCTCTTTTTTTCTCCTTCACACATTTTTTATCTCGCGAAATTGACTGCATTGGCACTTAAATCTCCCTTTGACGCTGGTGATGTGACAGTAGTATTTTCCAACACAATAAGAGAGCAGAAAACTGGTTTAGAAGGTGGAAGCCAATCTACTTGGTATGCACAATTCCCTGATCCAAATATGGTTAGGAGGCTGCTGCTGCTCTTTTCAGTTTTCTCCTGCACACAAACTTGAAGGTTTGCACCTGAGATGATGTCACTGTCTGTATATGAGCAAGGCTAGCCCTTGGTACCAGGAAGGTGGAATATAAAAATATGTTATGGTTGTGTCTCTGAGTCACAACCAGTTGAGTTGTGTCTCTCAGTTTCCGACTTATACATAGGGGTTAAAACATGGCCGTAGATCTCTCTAGTACTGAGTGTCTTGAAGCAAATCAAGAAATCTTTAAATGTCATGGCTGCAAGAAGCCAAGTAATCACAGTGTGCTGTGGTATGATTATGTCTTTTCAATGTGTTGCAGGAAGGCTTCTTGTCTTTCCTGAAAAGTGTATGCCAGAGGCAGGGCTGTGGCCAGGATTTTGATTCGGGGAGGGCTGAGTTTAATTCGGGAGGGGCTGAGTCTGAGTAAGAGAGGGACTACCCTACCAAAACTTTGGTATTGTTATCCCAATAACCACATGAATGTGGGATATAATGAGCATGGTGATCAGATCATGATATGAATGAACATAACAGTTTAAATAATGCCAGTAAGGACCACCCTGAGAATTGGGGGGGGGGGGGGCTTGCCTGGCCAGAGGGCAGTAAGGTTATAGGCTGCATCTGCTTGCTTTCCAAAGATGGCCAACCTCTGACGAAGTATCAAATTTTTCAGCAGCAAGATAAAGCAGAGATATAGGTGGAAAATACCTATATTTAATCAAGTCTAATGCCCTATCGAATCTGATGCACACCTCCATTTCCAAAACCCCGAAACCATAAAAAGTGTTTGCTGGCGAATGTAATATGCAGTGGCAAAAAGTGTGCTCTTTGTCATTTGGCGAAAAAGTTGTGCGTTACAGTTGCTGCCTGCTTAGGATTCCTTCTTTGAAAACAAAAGTGTTAGAACACCAAAGCTTCCCGCAACCTTGGGATGGATCTATGCTGTAGAATGAATGCACTTTAATTGTCTTGGTTCAATATTATGGAGTCATGGGAGCAATTGTTTGACAAGGCTTGAGCCTTCTCTGCCAAAGAATGCTGATGCCCCACCAAACTACACATCCCTGGATTGCACAGCATTGAGTCATGGCAATTAAATGATACAACTTCCCTCACATAGGAGTATCAGGTGCAGCTCCTGAAGCAGCTTCCCCTTTGACATTGGCGGAGCACTAAGGTTACTGTATGATGCGAATTAAATTCACACCCTAAGTTTGAAGAGGTTATTTAGCCAAAAAAGTTGAGTTATATTCGAGTAAATACGGTATATGCTAGTTCTCAGTGATCTCATTTGGAAAAATGTGTGACTCACATTAAAAGGCTCTCATGTTAATCTCTGATTTAGCTATGAAAGAGACTCACGTGCATTATCCAGTATCCTAATGATTGCTGCCCAATTTCTATCCATTTCCAGCTATGCTGTAGTTTGTTTTGTTCCCGCTTCACCAGTTTATTTGTCCCTTTTGATAGAACATATGTTAAGGTTCCCTAATTAGTTTGTACCTTTTCATGGAAGACATGTTAAAATAGCATAACAAATTATTGGAATTGGCATGTCTGGATTCTGCTCCTCCATTTCCAGATAAAGGCTGCTCTTCATCTAATGCCCATTAACTCTGGTCCCAGGCCCATCTTTTAAATTACTGCTATGGCTAGATTAGTTCCCCAATTCTAGGTCTAGCAATGATCTTTAAAATACAGATGGAATCCCACTAGTGCTGTGATCATCCACCTTGAAAGGGCTGTTTAATGGCCGCATGCGGAGCGTACTCCCTGGACATTTGCAGGCAATTTTTGCTGGACATAAGCTACCAGGTCAGTGTGTAATTGTTAGTTTGCTGTAAAAGGGGGACATTTCCTTTAACAAAATAAATGTGTTTTCCTTTCTTACTGCTTATATGCTCTTTAGCATCTGCTATGTTCAGTTGGAAAAATTAACAAGTAGCAGCTACTAGCTACTAGCCTAGTAAGGATAACTTGAAGTTCTTATGCTCCCTTAGTATTACCATATTGATTGGAGTTCACTAGGATCTTTTTTAAAATTGTGTTTGTACAGATCCTTGACATTTCAGTAATTGATAAATATTACTACAGTAGTTAATACTTTGTGTCTAGTTTCTACTTTTTGTGTTCTTTCTCCTAGTGTTTTTAAAAATCCAGATGATCAAATGGAAGGGTGAGATGACACCTATGTTCAGGCATGTAGCCAGGGGGGGGGCTAAGGGGGCTTCAGCCCCCCTACCAAAATCCTCAGGGTGGTCCGCGAAAAGGCCTTACTGGTACATTATTTAAACTGTTATGTTTATTCATATCATGATCTGATCACCATGCTCATTATATCCCACATTAATGGGGTTATTGGGATAACAATACAAAAGATTTGCTAGGGTAGACCCTCTTCCACCCAGTTTCAGCCCCCCCCGAACCAAACTCAGCCCCCTCCGAAACAAAATCCTGGCTACGGCCCTGCCTATGTTGACTTCAAATTAATTGGCTTGCTTTATTTGTTTGAGGATTGTTATTTGCATTCATTTTTTCCACTGCCAGCTAAGTTGTAGACTTGTTTAGTGAAACACAGCTATCAATGGAAAGATTTCGTGTTGGATTAAAGCCCTTGACAACTTATCAGTCACAGTTTTGTTGATCTTCAGGGTCCTGCGGTGGGCTGAAAGGGTCATGTTCTAGCAACATTATTTTCCAGATTCATGTTCAGATACCCAAAATGGGGTGATCATACACAATTACCCAAGATTCAGAAGTTACGATTAGATACTCTGTGTGGTTTAGTGTGGGGTTCAGCATATTTTGTTAAAACAGACCCCAGCAGCAGTCAGCCCACACATTTCAGTATAGCTGGAAGCCAGTCCTTACAAACTGAAGCAGTGGATGTTTTGGTTCTATAAACTCACATGAGACTGTATGTCATCTGTTAAGGAAATGTTGTGTAATGAGGACCTGTGTGACAGCAACCAGAGCTAAACTGGCTTGTGTTCATGACACATTGAACTGCTGCCCAGGTATAGTTGTAGGTAAAACCACATTTTGGTTTTATAAATTCACATGACACTATATGATATGTCAAAGAAATGTTGCATAATATGGAGGTATGTGACAGCAACTAGAGCTAAACATAACACATTGAACTGATGCCCCAGCAAAACTAAGTAAAAAGGTGTTTTCTCAAAGATTTCATATTTCTCACTAATATAACATTTCCCTGGATTCCATAAGAATACAAAAGGGCCTCCCAAAGATTAAAAAAATTCAAAAAGGGTATTATTATTTTTGCTTGATATATCCTCAAAATAACTTCTAGGGGGCGTGGAGTCATTTCCACTGCATTTTAAGGTTCCCTGGGTCCATGGCTTCAAAATTCCCTCTGGAGGCCCAGGAAAGACCAGAAGTATGGGTCAGAGCGCTCCCTTGTCATCTAGTGTGTTATTACAGAGATATGCTTAATAACTTTCCTAGCTCAGCTAGTGGAAACTCCCAGATTGTTTGAGGGAGGGAGGAAGTAATTAGGTCAGAGTTTGGAGATAGCTCAGGCAAGGACAATATGGCAATAGGGATCGTAGAGCATCTTTGCCTGTGGGAGTCCATTTGGCAAAAATGTACAGGTTCAGGAAAGCATGCAATGTTGCCAGCCAATCCAAGGTCTAAGAATCCAGCAGTGTTGACAGACATTCCAGGGGTCCAAATCACAGAAGTCACAAAACCAGAATGCCATCCAGAAAGCAGGCAAGCTGCTTCCAGCAACTGGCTCCAGCCAGAGCTGCCAATTATATAGGCTGCAATCAGCTGCTCCAGATCAGAGGTTCCTGTCATGCTGGCTGGCAAAAAGGCTCATTGCCATGCCTGTGGACTTGGAAGCTGTGCTGCTTCCTCAGCTGCTTCCTCTTGATAGGTCGGCTCCTCTCTCTTTAGATTCTGAGTCTTGGCTCATGACAATGCCTGCATCACCTTCCAGTCACCCTGGCATCCCAGAAAATCTGAAGCAGGACCCAAGCCACCCTCAAAACCTTGCCTAACTCCTATGTAATCCTAGGTCTGGTAGAAATAAAATGAATGTAATCTATGACCTTCTTATGAATGTGAAAACTTATCCGAAACTTGGCTGGAAGATGCCAAGAAGGTGGAGTAACTGTGGTCTGTAAATATCCTTGTAATCTGACCAGACTACCTGTTACGAAACTGAATCACATTGAATGTGTGTACTTGATTCTGAAGATCAGGGGGAAACAGGATTCCGTTAATGTGCCAGCTACATCACTTAATATCAGATTTCCCTAGCCAATCTCACAGAACAGGCCTCAAAGTTGGTGTTGAAATTGAATATACTGTGAAAGGAAACTTTCCAGCAGCCATTCATCACAACCGTACCCTTCCACGAAATGATAGCCACGAATGGAAAGACCTATGAACACTGGAAAGTTGCAGCCCCACAAAGTTGCTTCTCTAGAGCCACACTGTTACTCCTTCATGTTCATAAGGTTTTATTTCCAAAATCAAGGCAGATAAATACCAGTTGCCTGTTCTCCTTAACTCGGCAGGAAGAACAAAAACCTGCATTTAAGTTGCTGAGTGTTTTAATCTGGGAGTTCTACAGCTGGCCCACCTTATCCATGGAGTCTGTTGGACAGTTGGGTGGAGAAAGCAGTCTGCACTTTAAAGCTTGTGGATCTTGTATTGTGCTGCCGTGCTAATAGCTCTACTACTCGTGCCAATTAATAATTTTAGCCTTTGGCATCAATTCATATGGACAGGTTCAACAGCAAATTGTTCCTTGAGAGATTACAGAAGGCTGGTGTTGATCCTCTGGCGGTGTTTTCTGCCAAAGTTCTTAGTGTATTATGAATTTCTCACATCAGTTCACAATGCGTATGTGATGACGCTGATATGATGGCATTAATGTATGATGGTTCTCAGAAGTCACACATTTTTATAATGTAATGCCATACATGCCTTCTTGGAAGTAGGTCCTATTGAACTCAGTGGGTTGTACTTCCAGGTAGGTGCATTTAGATTGCAACATGTTCCTCTTTTGCATTTTGGCAAATTTTCTTTCAGTGAGCATAAACTTAAGTTGCCACTCAAAATACTTTCTCATGGTTTTTATTTCACATTATGCTTGGATGTGGCTTGTTTCCAAGAGATAACAGTTCTGCAGTGGCATTGCATGAATTTTGCTTTCTCAGCTGTGTTTGAGTCTTCTTAGAAAAATGTTGTCCCTGTATGCTTTCAGGATTGCGTTTAAGCTATAGTGAAGTTAGAAAAATGACATAAAGCTTCTCTTCTTCCTGTGGGAGCCACATTCTGTCACGACATTACAAGGTTGGATCTTGTTTGAGGAAGTTCTTTCTGTTTTATATACAACTCGCTTGGGGACCCGGCCCTGCCCGGGTCATTTGAGAAGTGCAGCATGGGGGCTCTGTGTGCCAAGTTTAGTCTTGATCCATCATTATTGGGAGTTGCAGTGATATCATGAAATTACTGAAGGTAGTGCAAGTCCCATCATCTCTGTGTGTCCCCCCCCCCCCAAAGTGTAGTAGGATGTAGATTGGGTCATGGGGGCTCTGTGTGCTAAGTTTGGTCTGTATTGGTGAATGGATGAGGGATGCATTGTTTTTCGGAAGTGAGTGAAGGTACTTCAAGTCCCATCATCTGTGGTCCGTCTCACAGTAAACTGCACCAGGCTGTAGAGTGGGTCATGAGGGCTCTGTGTGCCAGATTTGGTGTTGATCAGTCATTGGATTAGGTTTGTAGCAGGATTGGGAAGTGAGGGAAGGTACTGCAAGTCCCATCATCCATGTTCTGTCCCCCTCCAAACTTCAGTAGGCTGTAGAGTGGGTCACTGGGGCTCTGTGTGCTAAGTGTGGACTTTCTCGGTGTTTGTTGGGGGCCACAGTGGTCTGTGGAAACAGAGGGGTGTAAAAGTACTACAAATCCCATCATCCATTGTCAGTCCTCCCGCAAACCTCACCAGGACGTGAAGGCAGTCATTGGGGTTATGTATGCCAAGTTTGGTCTCGATCAGTGATTGGATGAGGGTTGCAGCGGACTTGGGAAGTGAGTAGAGGCACTTCAAGTCCCATCATCCATGGCCCACCCTTCTCCGAACTGCACCAGGACGTAGAGTGGGTCATGGGGGCTGTGTGTGCTGAGTGTGGTCTGTATTGGTCCTTTTTGGTGGCCTCAGTGGTCTGTGGGAACCAAAGTCTTGGAAAGTACTACAAATCCCATAATACGTGGGTCATGTCATAGGGGGGTTATGTGTACCAAGTTTGGTGCAGGTCCATCACCCGCGCTGGTCGCTGTGGCCTGTGAAAGTGGCTGCCACATATCCGCCCTGGCCTGTGAAAGTGGCTGCCACATATCCGCCCTGGCCTGTGAAAGTATACGGTGTAAAACAGAAAGGAGTAAAAAAAAATGGAAAAGGCCTGCATGGAATTAGCAGTAAGGTCCAATGAGGCTGGGTGAGGGGCTTTGGGCCAGAATTATTTATATAAGCATTAAAGGGCATTAGAGAAAGGTATTTATTGTTTTCTCTTGTTTCTTTTTGGTGAAGTAGGGCCTTACCTTGTAGAGTGACAGTGCCTGTTCTAAAGATCCTGTCAGAAGCTGCCTTTCTCTGACACTGTGTTAAAGAGGGAAGATGGATGCCTCTTTTGGGCCTATCTGGGAGAAGGGGATTTGTAGGGGCTACAATGTTTTCTCGGAAGTGAATTGGGATGAAAATCCCATCATTCGTCGGCCATCCTGCCCTAAACTCTATTTTGGGGCCTGTAATGTTATGGCCTGCTATTGGTAACTTTAAAAGGCCGAATGGCAGGCAGCCGTTTTCTAAAAGCTGAGGGGGAGGAGAATACAGGAATCCATTTTGTTTTCACAGAGCCAAGTGTGTTGTTTGAATGTAGAGGCCTGGATTCTGGGATGCTGGCTTTTTTCCCCTCAGTGGGAAGAAATCCTGTTGTTTGAATGTAGAGGCCTGGATTCTGGGATGCTGGCTTTTTTCCCCTCAGTGGGAAGAAATCCTGTTGTTTGAATGTAGAGGCCTGCATTCTGGGATGCTGGCTTTTTTCCCCTCAGTGGGAAGAAATCCTGTTGTTTGAATGTAGAGGCCTGGATTCTGGGATGCTGGCTTTTTCCCCTCAGTGGGAAGAAATCCTGTTGCTTGAATGTAGAGGCCTGGATTCTGGGATGCTGGCTTTTTTTCCCCTCTGGGAAGAAATCCTGTTGTTTGAATGTAAAGGCCTGGATTCTGGGATGCTGGCTTTTTTCCCTCAGTGGGAAGAAATCCTGTTGTTTGAATGTAGAGGCCTGATTTGGGATGCTGGCTAATCAGTGGCTAGCAATGCCCTCTGTCTGTGTTTGCCTTAGAAAATGTTTCCCTGTAGTTCAGGCTGTCCAATCTAAGGACTTCATGCAAAAGCTGACATATCTTCTTCCTTCCGCCCTCTGTCATACACAAGGTTGGACACAAACATTCCGTTTTATAAAGGTATACAAAGTCTACCTCTTGCTTTAGTGTGTGTTGTTATGTAAGCACAAATGTTAGCAGTATCACTATAATTATCTATTTTGTGCTGCCTTTAGTTCTGATCCCACATTTTCTCATAAGAACAGTTAGTTACTTCCAAGAAATAGTTTTGGTTATCATAGGGTCAAGAATGTTTGGATCAGTAATAGCATGCAAAGGGACCTTATAGCTCCACAGAGAATAGGAGAACAAAGATAGTAACATAAGCTTTCATAAACTAAATCTACCGTACTTCCCTCCATGCATGGAGTACATCTGAGGAAATCAACTTAGTCTATGAAGGCTAATGCTACCAACTTTATTCTCTCAATTAGTCTCTAGTATTCCAGAACAATATGAATACTAATCAAAGAAATCAGACCAGTATTTGAATACTAATCAAAGAAAATCAGACCAGCATTTATTTGCATATTCAAGCAAACATCCATGCCATATAACATGTGAATATCTTTCTTTTAACTTTTGACTCACTGATTCTTCATTGTGTGTTCAAAGAACCTCTATTGCTCTTTGCGGTCACCCCCACCACTGTCATTTATCACTGAATCATTGGATTGCCATATGAGGAATATATGGTTTTGTTAAATGTTCTTCTGCATAATATCTGACCTTTGGCATCAGTTTCCTAGAACTCTGTTTTCTGATTCCACTGTCTACAAATGGATGTCATGTCACTTGAAAATATTTGATTTTCAACAACATGGAATTAATTAATGAATTGTTTTGCAAGTCTCCTAGAACATTTATGCTGCAGTTCTGTGTGCATTGGAAAGGGTGCTTCTGACAGAGCACCCTTAAGCCTTTTCAATAAGATATGCTCTGTGTCTATTTTGACTTTCCTCTTTTAATAATTTTCTATAAAATGAGCTGTTAGGAAAGAGGTAAGAATAAAATGGAAAAATCAGAAGAATAAATTTTTTAAGGTAGCTATATGCACTGAATGTCTCAGCTTAGCTATGCATCTTGCAAACAATAAAAAGGTAAAGGTTTCCCCATGACATTAAGTCTAATCGAGTCCAGCTTTGAGTGGTGGTGTTAATCTCTGTTTCTAAGCCGAAGAGCCAGTGTTGTCCGTAGACACCTCCAAGGTCATGACTGCATGGAGTGCTGTTACCTTCCCACAGAGGCGGTACCTATTGATCTACTTACATTTGCATTTTTTCCGAACTTCTAGATTGGTAGAAGCTGGGGCTAACAGCGGGAGCTTACCCCACTCTCCAGATTCAAACCGCTGACCTTTTAGTCAGCAAGTTCAACAACTCAGCAGTTTAACCTGCTGCGCCACCAGGGGTTCCTGCAAACAATAGACATGTCTAATAATGTGACTTACTTTCTTCATTGCACTAAAATGTATTTAAGGCCTGTGTTAAGTCAGTTAGCTTGTCTGACCAGTTCTGAGACTGCTTAGCCTAAGTGTGGTTTGACCCTTTTGGTCAAAGGGCAGTGTATGTGGTTTTCCCTTTCTCTAATCAGTTCCAGAGTTTCTTTTACAGCTCTGTGCCTATTTGTGGTTCTGGATAGGGCTGAAATTGTAGCTTAATATTGATTGGATTGTTTTGAACTTCCTTCTTCCGAAACTAGTGCCTTATCCAGTTCACTATGGTAGAAGATATGAAAAGTATTGTATGGGACTGTGCCATTTCAGCTGTCTTTACTTCGGGCCTTTTTGCATTGCAGTTTCTATGGCAATGTAGCAAGTGGCAGCCTGGTTGCTCTCAAGGGCCTCTCTGGTTTAGCTTCCCTCCCATGTCGTTCTCCGTGCCGTCCTCAGTCAGAGTCCTGGTGTCCGCTGCATAATTCCTCCAAAGAATATTCACTTGGTTGTTGTGGGTTTTACGGGCTGTATGGCCATATTCCAGAAGCATTACTTCATTGTTGTTGTTCGTTTTACAGCATGTTTTACATTCTCCAGTTTCTTGTTGGAACTCTTTAAACAAGTGTTACCAGTTTTTCTTTTTTTAATTCCACTAATCCAGTTATTACATATGTTTCTGAGTAGTTAGGACTGGGCATTTCTGAACTTTTAAAGCACCTAGGATTAAACAATGTTTAATGACAAGATTTAGCACTCGTATATAACCAAGAACAGATACTTTGGCTATAGACCTCTTCAGCATGTGATGTCCTACATTTAGCTGCTTTCTAATGGCTGGATCAGGTCCCATCTTAGATTCAGAACCATAATTCAACTGAATGCAACTTTTCAGGAAAGGAGGACGCTTTATCTTTTTTTTAGCTATTAATTTAATTGAGCATTTGGATTTGAAATGAGTCATCAGACATCTGTGCATTGCAACCCAAGAGATTGGTCCAAGCTGGAGTGTAGTTAGTACTACAGGAAGGTTTTTTCTTTAATCTGCCCAAAATGTCTGCCATTTCTCAATTAGAGATCAAAATGAGTGTAGCAAAAGAGACTCTGGTTGTTGTCTTATCCCTGGGAAAACATTAGTGTGAGTGAAATGAGGCTTGGAATCAGAATTCCCAGTTTCTGCTCTGAGGCCCTTTTACACTACAGAGTTATAGTGATAGCCTCTACTTTGACTGCCCCGGCTTCATCCTGGGGTAGTTTGGGTAAGCAATAGAATTGCATTGAATTAGGATAAAGAACCCTATTTTCCAAGTGAAAAAAGCTACATTTCAGTCTTCAATTTTTTTGTAATTGCATGCAAGTTAGTGCTCCATATGTGTGTTTTTGTGTGTGTGTGTGTCCCAAATCCCTGTCAACCTATGATGACCGCATGGAATTCGTAGGGGTTTTTTAAAGATAAGGAATACTCAGAATACTTAGCTAGTTCTTTCCTCTAAGATATAGCCTAGACTAAGCATGAGCAAACTTTCTAACCCGCCACACGGCGGGCCAGAGTAGGGTGTCCCCTCCCTGCCCTTTCCTCCTCTTCCTCGTCTCCCTTTCAGAGGCAAAAAGTGAAGGAAAGGCAGAAAACATTGGGATCCCAAAAGGGTGGAGCTTGGTCAGGATGAGATGGTGGACGGGAGAGAAAAAGTGTATCCATTAGATCCCCCTATTGCCTACTCCTGATGTAGAATCCTAGAGCTAGAAGAGACCCCCAAGAGCCACCCAGTCTAACCCTCTGCCATGCAATAAGGCACAATCAAAGCACTCCCAATAGACAGCCTCTGTGGAAAAACCTCCAAAGAAGGGGACTCCACCACACTCCCAGGCAGTCTATGCCACTCTCCAACAGCTCTTACTCACAGGAAGTTCTTCCTACTCTTTTCAGTCAAATCTCTTTCCCCACCATTTGAAACCATTGCTCCCTTGTGCCCTGGTCTCTAGGGCAGCAGAAAATCAGTCCCGTCCCCCGTCCCCCCCCGACCTTCGTCTTCAGTGGGATATCCTTTTAAATCTTGAAACATTATTCTCATGTTCCCTCTTTACCTTCTCTTCTTCCAGGAGGAAAGGAGGAAGGAAGGAAGGGTGGAAGGGACAAAGGAAACAGAAATAAGGAAAGACAAAAGAGAAGGAATGAAGGAGAAAGAGGAAGGGAAGGGTGGATGGATGGATAGATAGATGGATGGATGGGAGGGAGGAAAGAGAGATTAAGGAAGGATGAAAGGGTGGAAGGGAAAGATGGACGGAAGGAGAAATAAGGGAGGGAGGGAGGGAGGGAAGGAAGGCAAGAGAAAAGAAAGGATAGGATGACGAGAGAGAGGAAGGCCTGAGAAAAGATTCCAAGGGACCACATCCAGCCTCCAGACCTGGGTTTGCCCATACTTGGCCTAGACCGTCCTATAATTTGTTGCCAATCTCTCATCCATATATTAATCAGAATTGGTCTTCTAAGTTTACAAAATGAGTCAGGAGCTGGTGCTTTTAAGATATTTGGGTCCTCTAGTTCTCCAGTCATTGTGTGACTTTCTTATTCTACAATTTAAAGGAACCTCCACCTTGTTGATCAACATATTTTTTGATACACAGGTTTGTAGAATACTTTGACCATTTTATTTTCATGTAAGTGTTGTGTCCTTGGCTTGTACTTCATTTTCTCTTGAGTGAAGCAACACTGTCTCGGGCTGCCAGTGATCCTTTAGCAGGGCAGGGTATGTGAAACCCAGGAGATGCATCATCCCCCCCCCCCCCCCTTTCCCATCTGAACAGAAAAAATAGCCTTGCTGGGATTGGAAATGGGAGAATCAGAATATTGGCATGCTGTTCTGCAGTAGAAGATACTTCTGTGCTAATGTGGAGCATTCCTTCTTCTCCTTTCAGAGATACTGAATGATGTAATACGCAGCATGAAGAAGGAAGGAGAATGGAAGGTAAGAAGTATTGCTCCAAGTGGTGGAGTGCATTGCATGTCATGAACACATTTAATATAATCTGCGAAGTTGTTGTGTTTCACAACCTTCTCATAAAAGTACCTGCATCTCTAATGGCCTCTGTCATTGCTTATTACTCATTCTCGTGATCTTTATCCTTACCATGTCTCTTACTCTCTGGTATAGCAAGGGTGTACTTGTTTTACTTGTTGGTTGGGGAGGTCTTCTGCACTCCTCACTGTGAAAGGTAAAGCTACTACAGCTTTCCATAACTTGAGCTGACATAAGAGGGTGCCTGCCAACTCAACCATTAAATTACTGACTGCAAACAGACCTACACGGATGTTCCTATTCGATTTGCTCCAGTGGTTTGAAAAGGACTTACCTGATAATACTGGCTTCCATGACATTTTTAATTATTCCCCCAAAGTGTTTGATAACTCTGGAAAAAGTGAATGACATAGAATTTGTGAAGACGGAAGAACGTCTAGTTTAATATTTTAGCATGCAGAAGAAAGTAGAGTTGAACAAAATTGAACATGGTGAATTTTTCCAAACTGTGTTTTAGTGGTGTGACCATCAAAAAAAATCTGCTCTTAACAAATAAAAATAGCTTTCTTACAAAGTTGCAATTATTATTATTTTTTGGTTGCTGTTGATGTTATTAATAGTAACAGTGCTTACTGTTACATTTATATCTTACCTTTTCTCCAGTGTATTTAAATCAGTGTATGTGGCTGTCTTTCTCCTCAATTTATGCACAGAACAATAGCCTGTGAGTTCGAAGAGGTGAGGGACAATGTTGGCCCAAGGTCACCCGAGGGGTTCATTGCTTCAGTGAGGACCTGAACCTGGTTCTCCAGAGACCTAGAGTAACACTTTAGCCACTACACTCCTCTGACTCCTTTCTTGCCCATTGTTCCATCTCCATCCCTACAGGTCCTCATTATGGATCACACCAGCACACGTATTCTCTCATCCTGCTTTAAGATGTCAGATCTCCTGGCTGAAGGAATCACAAGTGAGTCATTTGAACAAGATGCTCTTGTGTTCTGCTTAATTTTGGGAGCTGGGGTTCAATCACAGTAGGAGAGCCTTGCCTCCACCCTATGCCACTAATTGTTCCATTCTATTCCTTTGGATTTAGTAGTCCAGCTAGGTGCCCAGGTTTCACGCTGCCCTACTTTGGTTTATGCATCTGTTTAGTCCCACCTATTTTTCTCCTTCCTACTATCCAAACAAAGACCTGGAAATTGCCCTGCTCTGTTCTTTCCCTGGTCCTCCCATCCCTGATCTAGACATTTGACATTCATTTATTTTCTTCAGTTATTGAAGACATTAACAAGCGCCGAGAACCCCTCCCCAGCCTAGAAGCCATCTATTTGATCAGTCCCAATGAGACGGTAAGTTCTTAATAAAATAGTAGCTCCCATAAAACTGGTTGCCTCCATAGAATTTCTGAAACAATGAAGCTCTGTGGACTATGAGCCATTTTATTAGATACTAGCTGTACCTGGCCACGCGTTGCTGTGGCCTCAGAAAACAGAGGAATTCCAGACATGAAACAATAGGAGGGACAGATGGAAGGGACATTGATAGATGGAACAGAAGTTAGATGGATAAAACATAGATAAATAGATAGATTGGTAGACGGATGGTTAGACAGACACACACACCTCTTTACGGCCAGAGGGGGGTTGACTGGGTGCCCTTTAGGTCTCCCTTCCAACAGGTTGGCCATATATCGGGTGGACTTTGATGGTGTCCACCTTTACTCCAAATGAGTTTGGACAGGATGGCTTATGGGGCCCCTTCCTATACCCCAAAGAGTTTCCTGCACCCGTCCTTCCCTGCACAGCATCAAAGGGCCACTACCCCGGCAATCCCCCTCCCTCCCTGGTTTCCCTCCCTCTCCTCCGCTTTAGGGCCCTCTTTACCTTCTTGGATTCCACGCCACCCAAGAGCCGCAACTGCAGCTTCCCCACAGCTTCGACTATTGACTATGCCATTTTGACTGCTGGCGATACCTCTTTCACGACAGAAGTGGGCCTGTGGCTTCAACACCTCTACCCAAGAGCCCTTGTGGCTCCAAAGCCCTCCTGACAGATGGCCATCCAGTTGGAAGAGAGGCCCAAAGGCTATCCAGTCCAACCTCCTTTGGCCATAAAGGAAGACACTGTCCATACCCTCCCAACAGATGGCCATCCAGTCCAATTTTCTTTTGCCGTAAAGGAAGACACCATCAAATACCTCCCAACATATGGCCTCCTCTGCAGTCCCTTCTTGAGAGAGGTGAGGCGGTTGTTTGGTTTGTTTTCCCTTGCGCAGGAAGGGGTAGGGCCAGGGGAGTAATTTTCGCATATGCGCTGAATCATGTTATAGCGTCTTTGGGTTTTTAATTCTGCTTCGATGTGTTTTGGTGTGTTTTATGAGTGATGGTCACTTGTTGGCTTGATAGGTGTATTGTGTCCAAATTTCATCTCAATTCGTCCAGTTGTTTTGGAGTTATGAGGTCCCCAAAAACAAACATTAATACACACACACAAGCCATCCATGCCACACATTACTAGGGCCAGTCTGGTGACCTGGAAAATAAAGTAATGAGAAAGTGTTGGTTTCTAATATATATAATTTCTTTATTGTTGTGAGTAAACAGTATTTCTTGCTGTTTCTTTGTCAGTGTTGATGTGGAGATTGTCTGGTTTGCCTGCTCTGGAACATGCAACATATAATTGTCCTTCTTTAGGGGTCCCTTTCAGATCTATGATATTATATCTGTGTGTGTGAATCATATATATCTATCTATATCTATGGCTGGATGGCTCTTTGTCAGGAGGGCTTTGATTCCGTTTTCCTGCCCTGGTGAAGGGAGTAGGACTGAATGGTCTTAAGTATTTTCTGTTGGCCATGGGGGCTCTGTTTGGGAAGTTTGCCCCAATTCTGACTTTGGTGGGGTTCAGAATGCTCTTTGATTTTAGGTTAACAATAAATCCCAGCAACTACAACTCCCAAATGACAAAATCAATTTTTTGAGTGGTGGTCACTCATTGGCCTGATAGGTGTATTGTGTCCAAATTTGGTGTCAATTTGTCCAGAGGTTTTTGAGTTATGTTAATCCCACAAACGTACACACACACACACAAGGGGGGGGGAGGTAAAGTATTGTCCATAATTTCAGGTGCATTTCTTGCTGAGGGTGGAATTGAAGCAGAGGAAATGAAATGCAGAAATGACTGACAGAAACAATTACATTATTAACATGAACATTTACCAAGTTGTTGTTAATAACACAAACATCTTGACTTTAAGGCAAGCCAATTAACATGTAGTGTGGTAACAATTTGTTAATTCTGTTTCATTCAAACCTCTAGTGACAGACTGGCGTTTCCTAATAAATTATAACATAATGGTTGCTACTGAGATGGTGACTAACACACTAACAATCTAGTGGCAGAGAGTTATATATGTAGATAGCTGCTGTTAACAATGTGTTTTCACTTTACAGTCTGTTAATGCACTGATAAACGACTTCAAAAACACCCCCACTTTTGCATACAAGGCTGCCCATGTCTTCTTCACTGACAGTAAGTTCATGTGTAAACAGAGCATAAAGTAAGAGAAGGCAGTAATGGCATGTAGATTCACTCTTTAGTCCCACTGAGACTAAGGTACTCTGGGTGCTCTCCATCATGGAGGTAGATGCTTATCCAACTGAAAGCTCATCTTGCTATCCATCCTACCCACAGGTATTTGGCAATGGATCAAAGCTCATCGTTATTTGAGATATATAAAGAGGTTGACCCTGATATGCAAGTAAATCTTAAAAGACATCAAAGTCCGTTCTCGGGCCTTCTGTTGTGATTTCTACTTGAAAAGCAGCCAGCTTCATTACTCAGACTTTGTCAGCATCATCTTTTTGAGCTTCATGGAGTTGGGTTGTTGTACGGTTTTTGGGCTGTATGGCCATGTTCTAGAAGCATTCTCTCCTGATGTTTTGCCTGCCTCTGTGGCAAGCATTCTCTCCTGACATTTTGCCTGCCACAGATGCAACTGACACGTCAGGAGAGAATGCTTCTAGAACATGGCCATACAGCCCGAAAAACCTACAACAACCCAGTGGTTCCAGCCATGAAAGCCTTCAACAATACATCTTCATGGAGTTGTTTGGAGATTAAATCAGACTGGGGAAAAGTAAAAGAAAAATCTAACCATGAGCACTCAATATGACTTTCAGTTCTGGGACAGCATGTAAAACTGAATTCCCTTTGTTTTCCTCTTGTAGTTGTCAGAATGAACTGTAATAAACATTGCCTAATTGGGTGGTTGAACAAGAGGTGTGCGTCCTGTGTTGGGAGGAGGAAATGAAGTAACTTGTGTTCTCTCCTTGACTTGCAGCCTGCCCTGAAAATCTTTTTAATGAGCTCAGCAAGTCCAAAATCACCAAAGCTATCAAAACTCTCAAGGAAATCAATGTTGCTTTCCTTCCATATGAATCACAGGTGAGGAGAAGGTGGCACAGTCTGTAGATGTCTGACCATCATAGCACAAATGTGCATGGAGGGTATCACCATTCCTACATACATGCAGATCAGCTGTCCATCACAGCAGAGTTATTGTGGGTGGGGGTGGGGGAACCACATAATCTTTCTGTTCTAGCTCTCAGAAGAAGGCCTGTGCAAATTTTAATATGGTTGCAGGAATTCTCTTTGTTTGTTTGTTTGTTTACTATATTTATATCCTGCCCTTCCCATCTTGAAGGTGGCTTGTTGGCTTGTGTGTAGAGGGAGATGTGTCCTCCACAGATTTCCCTTGGAGCACTTTCTTGAAGCAGTCAGTGACTTGCAGGTTGCATTTATGCCTCTTGATGTGTCTACAACAGTTGGATTCTGAATAGGTATAAACTGTTTGTAAATACTGGCCTAGGCAACAGGAATTCCATATGGTGAACAGAGAGGACATAACATTGCCATGATTATGCTAGCTTATGCTACTCCAACAATATGCATTTTCTCACTATTGCCTGCACCATTGCATATTCTTTGACACCTTGCAGTCAAAGAGCAAAGCGTTATGTGAGTTCAGCTTGTGTTCCTCCTATACCATCAACATACCATTATTCTTTCCCTGTTCATCCCCATTTTCTAGGTGTATTCCCTGGATCACCCCCAAAGTTTCCACCATCTCTTCAGTCCATACTGCAGGGAAGATAAGAACAAACACTTAGAGCGGATGGCGGAGCAGATTGCTACCTTGTGTGACACCTTGAAGGAGTACCCCTCAATTCGCTACAGGAAGTTCGTACAATGGTCCTACTATACACAACAGTGGAAAAGGGGGGTGGGTTGTAATATGTTTTAGGGCGAATCACAGCAAAACAAGCCATACACTGAAGGGGTATACAGTAGAGTCTCACTTATCCAACCTTCACTCATCCAGCATTCTGTATTATCCAACAAAGTCTGCCTCCCATCCGAACTAAAATCCAGGATGGGAGAAAGAAAGAATCCGTGTCTGTTTTCGTGCTAAATTTCTAAATACAGTAATTACTATATAACATTGCTGTGTATTGAACTGCTTTTTCTGTCAATTTGTTATAAAACATGATATTTTGGTGCTTAATTTGTAAAATCATAACGTAATTTGACAATTCCTTAATCCTTCCTTATTACCCAGGATTTTTGCTTATCTAACATTCTTCCAGCCAGTTTGTGTAGGATAAGTGAGACTGTACTGTATTTTGGGATAACAAAAAGATATTACTAATCTGTACACTATGGGTTCAAGAAGTGTGGTCACTTACGTAGGTTGGAGGTTTACCATCAGGGCTCCAGTGTTGGATGGGTGCTGATCTCTGAATGAGAAAGCATTTCTTTGCATTGCCTTGCCCAGCCACCAGTTTAGCCTTTTCCTGATAGGCAAAATTCAGAAAAAGTGCTGCTGAATAGTTTTATATTTCTTTGTCACAGTGGCTCTGAAGACTGCGTCCTGCTGGCTCATGCTGTGTTGGCAAAGCTGAATGCCTTCAAAGCAGACAACCCCACTATGGGAGAGGTGAGCATCCCCAGAGATTGGCCAGGTTTGGTACATTGGACCAGTGGGAGAATACTGCACTTTGCAAGGCAGCTCTGATGCTGCTGTCTCAGAAACCCCCTTCTGCAGATGTTTCGCAAGCTGGGCATGAATGCGATGGCTGCATGAGAGAAACTTCATCAGAATGTAGAAGAATAATGTGAAGTGGACCTCCTTCTAGCAAAGTCAAAAAGCACCTCTGTGTATTGCCCAAGTTGGGTCAGAGCAGAATGACTGCCTTCCAGATAAATGATAAACTATACATTGAACAATTGGGTAAGAGGCTTGATCACATATAGTGCCTCAGGTCAAGAAGCCTTTTAAAAATCTTTTCCAAAAACAACCTTTGATAACTGCCTTATTCCATTTTATCTGGATGCTGACATGCCCATCTGAATACCTACCATCAAACACACTGTAATTTCCCAACTCATCACCCATTTTGAACTACACTTCCCATCATTCCCATTATAGGCATGGGCAATCCATGGTTCGAAGTGGTTCTGAAGTACTTAGAAAACTAGGGGACACTGGTGCTTTGCTTCTAATGTATTGCTAAAATTCTGGTGGTGAGAATTTCAGAACTCTAACAAAACTTTCAAAATTTAGTTATAAATGGCAGTTCCTAATTTGTTCTGTCATAAAAAAGCACCAATAACGAAATAATAATGAAATTTTGAAAGTTTAGCATAAGAACTTCAGCAACACTTTAGCAGCAAAGCACCAGCACCCTCTAGTTTTGTAAGTACTTTGGAACCATTTAGAACCATGCCCATGCCTAATTCCCAAGCATCGCCCATGGTAGCTGTAGCTACTGGGAGTTGTAAATCAAAACATCTGGCAGACAACAGACTGAGGATGACTTTCCATCCATGTTGCTCAAACTTATTTTGTGTTTTTGTAATGTACCCAGTGTCACTCAAAAAGTGAAAAAGTCTCCTATTTTCGTAGCACCACACATGTGTTTTTGCATGTTGGCAGTGCCGCCTGCTGGCTGAAGGATACATTACACTATAATCTTGTATGACTGAGGAGGTGCATTATTGTTCTCATTCTAACCAGCTTTGAAATTGCTGGGAAATGAGGCTTAATGCTTTGATTTCAAAGCTTCGTTTGCTGTGATGTTGAGAGGAGTAGTTTCCTCCACTTCCCAGCCACTGTTTTTGTGTTCATAGAACTAGAGCATTACTTTTTTAAAAAGTTATCTTTGTTATTATTGTTAAATAACTGGTGTTAACACTATACTTACTTAAAGATTGGTGTATTAGCAATTAATTGCAGATACGTTTTTAATGTATATTTTTAAAATGCAACAATATTTTTTAATCCTCCAAATGGACCCCCAGCGTTTTAGGAGTGGTAAGAAAACATTTTTTAAATAACAATTAACAAAATTAAATTCTTTTTTTGAGAAATAACATTGTTATGCCCTTGTTGCCTGCAAGAAACATGTGTTACGTGCCACATCACCACTTTTCAGATGAAACAGCTGTTTGTGCTTTCCTGTGCCAGACCCCTTCACTTCCAGTTGTATCTGTTACCATCATCAAAGCAGCATACGTTTGATCTGCTGAGGTGCCTCTTCTTGGTTTCAGCTAAGCCTGTTGCTTAGCCAGTATTTTAAAGTACCCAAGGCATCACAGAAATTGTTCACTGGTCTGTGTCGCCCCACAAACGCTTTTTTCCCTCTGCAGTTTGCATGGCCTTACATTTTTGAGTTACTGAGTCATCTCAGTTAATGGGATTGTGTGCCGTCAATTGAGGAAGGATTTTGTGCATTTGAATAATTGCATTGCTGGCCCTGCCTCCTGCCATGGGATACTGAGAGGTTGTATGGCTCTAGTAGCTTAGAGGTGGGCAGGAGAAGCAAAGCACAAGAAATGCCAGTATGCTGCCCTTCCTACACATTGTTTTGCACCTACAAAAGTGTCCGTGTTGAATTGTTTACAGTGCATCCCTTTGCCTGTTGACAAAGATATTCACTCTCAAGAAGTCTGTGAGACTAGAGCAATCTGTTCGAGGATTTCAGTCTCAATATGATGCTTCCAAAGGTTTTCTTGAGTTTGCAGGCAGCATGCTGTAGATTGCACTCAGAAAATGCCTAATGGCTGTTTTGCATGAGGAAGTGGCAGCGCAGTCAAGGCACAGAGTTCACAAAACTAAGGAACTAGCTAATGTTTCCCCTTTCCTTGCCTTTCTTCTTTCGCTGCTGTCAGGGCCCTGACAAATCTCGCTCACAGCTTCTGATTGTTGACCGGAGCTATGACCTTGTGTCCCCACTTCTGCATGAGCTCACTTTCCAAGCCATGGCCTATGACCTGCTCAACATTGAGAATGACACTTATCGGTGAGGGCCACATGTGTGTGCATGCATGCATGCGGGTACCAAGGAAGAATGGTGGGAGGGGGACTGTGGTTGCCTCCACACAGAGATGTCAGGCCTGTCTGTCTAACAAAACTTCTTCACATCCCTTCCTTGGTCTCTTGCAGGTATGAATCCACAGGCATCAGTGACTCAAGAGAAAAAGTGGTACTCCTGGATGAGGATGATGACCTGTGGCTGCAACTCCGCCACATGCACATTGCTGATGTTTCTAAGTGAGAGCCTGTCCTTGTCTGTAGATGCATACACATAAATACACTTCTCCCACCATTGCATGTGACTCATTCTGAAGAGTATCGGTGAGACAATTTGGTAGCTTTACCCCCATTTCTCAAATTAGCTTTTCTTCATCTTTAATGGGGGAAAATTGCCTACGTATATCACCAAATCTTCTTGCCATCCTCTAGCTGTGCCATCCATAGGTCCTCTTTTTTTTCCCTGGAGAGTCTGAATGTGAATTCCTTCCACAGGAAAGTGACAGAGCTGCTGCGTACCTTCTGTGAGAGCAAGAGACTTACCACCGACAAGGTGAGAGTTTTCATCCGATTTGATAGACACACATCTTTTCATGATCCATTTTCCCTTTTGAGAGTTCAGGCTCAGATAGGGGTCCCAGTCAGTGTCCCAGGCTACCAGACTTGCTCAACTTAAAGAGTGATATTATCTTGGCCTCTTTTGGACCTTCCTAGAGCAGCATCTCTGTGTAGTCAGAGCAGAGAAACTGGTGGAACCTATCAGCGTGAACCATATTGGGAATGATGAGTAAAAAGGAAGAACTGATACTAAAATGAGGAGCAGGCATGCATAGAGTTTAAGATAAGAATAGGTAAACAGTTACAATTTCTGATGCTCCCCATCTTTATTACTTTACATTCTGAATGAAGTTCTTCTACATAGTGAAGTCTCCATTCCCTTCCTAGGCCAACATTAAGGACCTGTCTCAGATCCTGAAGAAAATGCCCCAGTACCAGAAGGAACTTCACAAGGTAAAGGGTGAAAGGAGTCAGGACTGGCACCTGCGTTGTTGTTCATGTGTTCATGTACTCTATACATTCTACACGGTTTGTGTAGGCCTTGCGGAAGCCATAACTTCACTAGAAAAGACAATGATTTTTTCCCCAGTAATCCAAACAAGTGGTGTACTCTCCTAGGCTCACTGTGTTTTCAGGGGTTGGGATTACTGCCCAGAGAAGAGAGAGTGCTCCAAAACAATCACAGGGGTAAATGTGCCCAATTTGCATAATTTCACCCAATAGCAAATTTTAATTCATTATTGCAAAATAGCTCCTGGACCGCTCCTCTGAGTCTTCAGTGAACTCTCCTGTCCCTGAATTGGCTTCTTGCCCATTTTGCAGAAGTAAGAACATAGACTGAGGTGTAAATAATTGTTCCCTAACCTCCATCTTCATCTTGCAGTATTCTACACATCTGCACCTGGCAGAGGACTGCATGAATAGCTTCAAGGGCACGGTGGAGAGGCTGTGCAACGTGGAGCAGGTGAGCACACAGAAAGTACACAATGAAATGGGAAAGGTAGAACGGTTGTGAGTCCTAGTTACAAAAGTAAAGGCTTCCCCTGACATTAAGACTAGTCATGTCCGACTCTGTGGGGTGGTGCTCATCTCCATTTCTAATTCGAAAAACCGTCGTTGTCCATAGATGCCTCCAAGGTCATGTGGCTGGCGTTAAAGTACGGAGTGCCGTTACCTTCTCACAGAAGCAGTACCTATTGATCTACTCACATTTACATGTTTTCAAACTGCTAAGTTGGCAGAAGCTGGGGCTAACAGTGGGAGCTCACCACTCTCCCTGAATTCGAACCACTGACCTTTCAGTCAGCAAAGTCAGCAGCTCAGCGGTTTAACCCACTGTGCCACCAAGGGCTAGTCTTAGCTGTACTTGCAGGTTATATAAAAAGATTTAAATGGGTCTGTGTGCTTGATTTTTTTATTTTAAAAAAATCAACTAATTATCTGTATTTTCTCTGACCTCTGCCTGAAATATGTGGGTGTCTATCTGCTGCTTGATGCGTCTGTCATTTTCTCCTAATTGGCAGAAGGGTCTATGGGACAAAAAGTGTTAAGAGCCCCTCTCTAGTGGGTGATTCTTCTATTCATTTTTCTTGGAAGATGTTCCAGTGAAGACAACCAAACAAAACAAAATTTCTGGTTCTTTTTTCTCCCACTGCCCAGGACCTAGCTACAGGCTCAGATGTTGAAGGGGAGAAAGTTAAAAATGCAATGAAGACGATTGTGCCGATTGTCCTGGATACCAGTGTGACGGCGTTAGATAAGATTCGCATTATCCTGCTTTGCATCTTCCTCCAGAATGGTACATCATCAGCTTTGGGGGCTGTGGAGAGAGTCCACTCCAAGGAGGAAAGGATTCCTCCCACTGTCTTCTCAACCCCTGACCCCCAATCCTCCCTTCATCTCCCTGCTTTTCCCCAAAGTTACAACCTGGTTCAAATCTCACTCTTGAGCGGAGAAAAAACAAGTGTTGCTTGCCTTGAACTCATGAAACAAGTCTTCTCTTTCCTACCATTCACGTGAGGCTGTCTTTCGTTCTTTTGTAGCCAACTTCTGTTATGCCTTATATAGCTAGATGGATTGACATGGACAGCTCTTTAGGGTGGGTGGTTCACAGACTTAACACCACATATAATGTAGTTCATGAGTGGCATTTTCATCTGTTACTTACTTACACGATCCCTCATTGTCCGAGTAGGATTGTCCTCCCAAGATCAGTGTACTGTCAGTGGCTCCGTAGGTGGCTGTGGAGTCCTATTCTTGATCTGCATCTTCTCCCGCAGTGAAGCCATTGGTTTCCAGGTGGAAGGCGGTCCCAGTTGGGATTGGCGTGACACCCCTTCCTCTTGGCACATTTCTCTCTTTCACCCTCCATTCATGCCTCTTCAAATTCTACAGCACTGCAGGTCACAGCTGACCTCCAGCAGGAGCACTCAAGGGCCAGGGCTTACCAGTTCTCGGTGTCTATGCCAGAGCTTTTAAGGTTTGCTTTAAGCTTTAACCCCATCTTTAAATCTCTTTTCCTGTCCTCCAACATTCCGTTTTCCGTTTTTGAGTTCGGAGTAGAGCAACTACTTTGGGAGACAGTGGTCGGGCATCCGGAAAACATGACCAGTTCATGAGTGACATTTTCACCTGTATTCTCCGCCCCATATAGGCATTAATGAAGAGAATCTAACCAAGCTCATCCAACATGCCAATGTTCAGCCGGAGAAGGACATTTTTTACAACATGAACTGCCTGGGTACCTCCATCATGCCAGAGGTATGTCCTTCTGCTCATGCCTTGCCCCACCTGCTGTGCAAGTAGCTTGTGCCAAAGGTGCATCAAACTACTCATTCACCCAGTTTGAGAACCCAAACCATTTTTGGTGGGGCGTGAGAGGGTAACATTTGAGTATACAGTACTTATGTTTTGGAAGTGGATCTCTTTTCCTCTCTGTCTCTCTGGATCATTTTCTCTCACATATTTTTGCTCTTTTCTTTTCTGCCCGCTTTTTGCTATATCTCTGGTCAGAACATCTGGAGCCAGTTGGGTAAGCCACTCTATCTCTTTGCAATCTTTTGATATCCCTGAACCGTAAAACTTTCTCCTCTCCTCCCCACAACACAACATCCATCCAGGATTATAGTCCTGCCTCTCTCACACCTCCTTCTTTTGTGAATTCGCAGGATGCTGGTGGACACATGAAGCCTGTAAGGAAAGTGCGGCTGGAGCCCACCTACCAGCTCTCCCGATGGATCCCCATTCTTAAGGACGTAATGGAGGTACATAGAAAAAGGCTCAGGGAAAAGGTTGTCCTTTATGTGGCTTAGTGCAAAAAGGAGTGCTGTCCACAGTGAGAGTGGGAAATGACAGAAACAACTGGGCATTGATGCCTTTCACCATTGGAAGTGATTTCCTGATCTTGGTTGGATTCTGTAGCATGCATCCAAATGTACAGAGTGCAGCCTGAAAGAGAGACAGGTACAATCCGTGTTCCTGTTCACCAGTTCTGTGGGCAGTGGACTGATCAGTGCGCCAGAGCATTCTGCTTATGTCTTTTATGGTGTTCAGATACACTGAGCTTGATATTCTTGATCCATTAAAGTGCTCTGAAATGTTGAAATTATCTGGACTCTTTGATGATATGTGATCCCCTCTAACAGCGTAAGAAGCTGCCATGTACTAGATCTGTTCAACAGTAAGAGCTATTTTGACAGTGGAGTTCACTACCTCAAAGTGTGATGGAGGCCCTTCTTTGGAGGCTGGATGGCTATCTGTCAGAGTGCTTTGATTTGATTTTCCTGCATGGCAAGGGGTTGGACTGGGTGGCCCCTGTTGTCCCTTCCAACTCTTACCATTCTAGGGTTTTTTTTTCATGTCAGGAATGACATGAGAAACTGCAAGTTGCTCCTGGTTTGAGAGAATTGGTCATCTGCAAGGACATTGCCCAGGGGACACCCGGAAGTTTTATTATCCTGTAGGACGCTTTCATGTTTCTGTATGAGAAGCTGGAGCTGACAGACAGGAGCTCAGCCCACCAACCTCATAGTCAGCAGTCCTGCTGTCACAAGGGTTTAATCCTTTGTGCCACCGGGGGCTCCGATCATTCTAGATCAGACCATTGACAACTCCAGACAATTGGCTACACTTACTAGCAGTACATTCCTAGAAATTCAGTCAGAATTCTTCTCTAGCTGTGTCCAGAGATGCCAGGCTTTGAACCTGCAGCCTTCTGCATGGGAACCGTGGGCTCAAACACTGGGCTAAGGACCCTGCCCTTCAGAGAATCTGCAGAATGCTAGAAACTTATCAGTATCTTCTTTCCTAGCCCTCTGAATGCAGGCCTGAAATTTCTTGAATCTTGTACTTTTTTTCTCAGTGGGTGGGAGACTTTAACATCTGATGATTTTAGGTATTAGAATCATAGAGTTGGGAGAGACCTCATGGGCCATCCAGCCCAACCCCCTGCCAAGAAGCAGGAAAATCACATTCAAAGCACCCCCAACAGATGGCCTTCCAGCCTCTGTTTAAACACCTCCGAAGAAGAAGCCTCCACCACACTCCAGAGCAGAGAGTTCCACTGCTGAACAGCTCTTACAGTCAGGAAGTTCTTCCTAATGTATTATTTTGTTGAATTTATGCTATGGCCACTGCGTTGGGGTGCTGCTGTTGTTGTTGTTGTTTTTGGGGGAGGGGGTTGTAAAATTAGGAAGGGGAGTGATTTTTGTTTTGTATTCTTGTGCTGTGCTGGCTTGGGTGCTGCTGCCCACTGTTTAACTTGGTACTGCCCTCTTGAGGATTTTGGGACAAACCATTCTATCTCCACAGTTAATCCAATCAGGAGAGCCATTCAGCCATCCATCCCATTCCCAAACGACTTGATGCAGCTTTGCACAAAACATTTTAAGCTCCCACTGTGAAAAATCGACCATGGCTTAATCCCAAAGTCCTTATCAGGAAGCATTATTTTGTTGTCATGTAGGCTATCTCTTTTGTTTAGCCAGATTGCGTGCCACGGAGCTACTACTTACACAGCAGTGTGCTTTGGAGGAATGCTGCAGGCAGAGGGATGCCACTTACACATCCATCCCAGAGGAGAGATTTTTGGCAAAGGAAATGCCATTTAATAAGTCCCTGTGTCTGTAAATAGAGAATAAATTAACTATGAGCATATCCTACTACATTCACAGAATTTTAGAGAGGGCTCCAGACAGCATTGTCATCCAGTTGTAATATTCCTAGGTTTTCCTCAGGCTCTTACCACAAAAGTTCTGCAAAAGGAAAGAAAAATGGAATAGCTGCACAAAACTATCCCTCTGAGGAGAGCTCTGCGTGTATATTATGTTATTTTAGCCATGTGCTTTTAGGCCCACTGTTACTTGGTTTTAATGTTTTATGTCTATTTTTTATTGTATGTATACATGCACATGGCATTAAATTGCTGCCTTTTTGTAAGACTGCTCTGAGTCTCCATTTTGGGGTGAGAAGGGCGGGATATAAATGTAGTAAATAAATAGTAAATCAATAATAATTTCATACTGTGGGACTAACTCAGTGGAATCCACAGTTGTGCTTTCTCCCGTATTGCAGAATTCTTCATCTCCTATTCTTTAGTCTGTGTGTGATTTTTAGAGTCCAGTTGGACTCTGAAAGGAAGCAAGACGCTTGTTTGTTTCTAGCAGAACAAGAAGAAAGGCAGATGGTAAGGCTTCTCTTGTTGCCTATGTTCCCACAGGATGCCATTGAGGACAAACTGGACAAGAAAACGTGGCCCTATGTGTCTTGCCCGGCTCCGGGTCCTTCCTCACAAGCTGCTGTGAGGTGAGTAAAGGAGATAATATTCCCCCAACTTCCTTGCCATTCTCTATTCCCCTCCCCTCTCCCCACATATTCAGTCCAAGGCTTCCTGCTGTGTTACTTTGTGGTGATTATGAGATATGTTCAAAATAGAGGGATCTATACAACAGCAGTATTTTCAAGTGTACAAACAATATTAAACCAAGATTGCAGATTACATCCATGCAAAGTGATAAATAATCAGGAGGAAAATTGTTATTGTTGTGTGAAGACACTTGCTCTTCTTTATAAGCCTTTGCTGACTGCTCAGGGCCCTGAGGAAAGGAGGAAAGATGGTTCTCAGATAGGTTTTTTAGAGGAACATGGAAGACAAAGACTCAGAGATAAAAACCCTGCATATGTGTGCACCCACCAGGATTGGAGGGCAGTTACAAAATGAAAGAGGACATATTGTTCTTCAGATAAATTTATCTTCTGGGCTCCATCATATCAAAATGCTATTATATGTGCCTGTACAATGGCCAGATATGACAGGAGATAGTAGTGCAATAGAGCTGTAACCTAAAGGTATGAAGGCTCTTTTTTCCAGATTGATTTAGTGTGTTTGTTTTGTATTTCACTGCTTTTATTATTATTATTTGATTATTATTATTTTATTCTCCAGCTGTCCCTGGAGAAGTGTCCTTCCGCCCTCACCCTACCTGCCCAACCCAGCCTTGAGCAACTGTTGCTTTTTCCAAGGACCGAGACTCTGCAGGAGCCAACCCTGTCCCTTTTCTAGAATGCTTGTCCTTAGCAGTCTCCTTGTAGCTGATGATCCCATGTCCTTTCCTCCAGCAGTGCCCGCTTTGGCCATTGGCACAAGACCAAGACAGCAACGGAGTACAGAACAGGCCCCCGCCTCATCCTGTATGTGCTGGGTGGAGTCACCATGTCAGAGATGCGCTGTGCCTATGAAGTCACAGAGGCCACTGATGGGAAGTGGGAAGTGCTGATCGGTAAGTGTGCTGTTGTAGGCCAAAGCTCAGCTTGATAAGTAAAAATCACCTGTGCCGGTCAGTGATTCAGGATATGTCCTCAAGGGGGAAGTTATTACTCTTAATCTAAATCCAGTGATATTTCAGGGGACCTCAAATGCTCGTACTCCCAAGTACCATCAGAAACGCACAGCACAAGTGATTGTGAGTGCTGTAGTCGAAAACATCTGGATAACTTGATCTTCCCACATCCATGGATTATTTGACAGTACATAACATTTGTGAAAAGAGATGATCACCTGTCTGTTAGTAGTAAAAGTGTCTTGCTTCAGGTGATTTTTTTTTTTTTGGTACTAACACATACTATCAACTTTTCTGGGCACACCCAAGTCTCCTTCACCTTAAATTGCAAGCTGAGGCTCTTCAACAGAAGTAGGAGTAGAATATTCTCTATTCTTGGGATTGACTTGAGAACATCACTTACTGTATGTCCGTGATAAAGATTTACTTGCAGGAACCAAATGCCAGCATTACTGGCATTTGGTTCCTCCCCCAAGGGTGATCTGCTGTAAGGGTTTTGTTTGAGGCTGCTGACGGAGGGACAGTATGCATACACACATGGGCTGTAAAGTGTTTCCATGGTGTCACATGCCAATGTTTCTTCTTTCCTTCATAGGTTCCTCTCATGTCTTGACCCCCAAGCAGTTCCTGGAGGATGTGCGCAATCTGACAGAGCAAGCTCCACTGAAGTCCTAAGCCCAACGGTGGCTCTCTAAAGAGACTTGCTGACAAAAGTTCTATTTATCTGCCCAGATGAAGTTTTTCTCGATGACATGTTTTCTGTCACATGCCTGTGTTTTACTTCTGTACTTCTAAGACTGACCCTTAGCCTGATCCTTCTTTCAGTTTTGAATGAACCTGACACAGGGAAACTGTATGCAAGTTAAAGGGGAGGGTCCAGTCTTTTCTTAGGAGTCTTTTATTTCTCACCGTGGTGAGGTCTCTGGTTGCACTTTATTTTTCTCTTTCCCTATTTCCCTGCCCCAAAAATGAGGAAGAAGAGAGCAGCAGATGTATGCCTACTGGAGATAAATGTATCTCTCTGCCAGTGTAATTATTTGCTTTCTCAAGTTTAAGAAGGATTGGGGGGAGCTTTCCAGGAACTTAGTCCATTTTCCACCTTTGGAGCAGCCTGGCCTCCACTAATGTTTGGTTCCGAACCCTAGAAGATTATTTTTGGTATGGTTTTGACAAAGCATTAGAAGGGACCATTCACTCCCAGTGGGGGGAAAGCCGAAATAATCAAAGCAGTCGCTATCCCAAAATGCCCAGTTTTGTAAGCCTCAAAGCTGTACTGACAACTGGGATGAGACAAGGATGGTTTGCTTCTTTCAAAAGAAACAGGAAGATGTATATACTACAGCTGGTGTGTTGCAAGATGTATATAACTCTGCAAAAAAATCCCATAGTATTCAAAATAAAAGTGAAACTAAAAGTGTCTGTCTGCATAATCTGTTATCTTCAAACTATGATATTGGGACAGTGGTACAACTCCAGAATAGCACTGAAGGGAATTTATTTCCTCTGTAACTCTGGGAGGAATTAGAATTACAGGGACAAGAAACTTCTGTTTAGTACAGTTCATTCTTTCTTTCTTGTATGTCACATAAGTCAGTGTATACCTCACTATGGAGTAGAGCAAAAGTGGATGAAATGCTGGCCCTCCAGATATCATTGGATTATAGCAGTCCTGGCCGGCATAGCCAATTGTGAGGAATGCTGGTAGAAGCAGTCCAGAAAGACCTGGAAGGCTCTAGTTTGCCACTGCAATGTGCAGTGCTAACACATTTCACTAAGAAATAAGTTATATTGCATTGTAGATACGTGTAGAGTTGCAGTCTTCCATCACAATAATCTTCATGGTATCAGTCTCAAAACAGGCAGGAATATACATACATACATACATACATACATATAATCTGGTGTAAGGAATGCTTTGGGGCGTCATAGAATCATAGTTGGAAGAGAACACAACCCCCTGCCACGCAGGAAAAGCACAATCAAAGCACCCCCAACAGATGACCATCTAGCTTTTGTTTAAAAGCCTCCAAAGAAGGGGCTGCCACCACCCTCTGAGGCAGAGAGTTCCACTGCTGAACAGCTCTGATGGTCAGAAAATTCTTCCTAATGTTCAGGTGGAATCTCATTTCTTGTAATTTTAACCCATTGCTCCAAGTCTTAATTTCCAGGGCAGCAGAAAACAATTAAGTGAATTACAAAAGCTATTCCTAAACTAACCTGTTTCCCACCTAGAAAGTGTAAAATTCAGTATGTTCCAAGTGCATATGAGGCTGCTGGAGAGCAGTGCAATGGTTGAACATTTTCTCAAAACGATTTTCCCGTGTTTACAGTTTGTAAGCACCGAGACTACCACAAATTATTGGGAAGTGTGTTACTTACATTTGAAAATACCTGTGTGTTGCAGATTTGTGCTTCTGATAGAGTGGGTTACATTTAACCAAGTTAAGGTCAAGCACTCCATTGTTAATATGAGTGACTTATTTCTTTGGGTTTTGTGTCAGGAACGACTTGAGAAACCGCAAATCTCTTCTGGTGTTCTAACAGGTTAGTTTAGGAATAGCTTTTGTAATTCACTTAATTGTTTTCTGCTGCCCTGGAAATTAGGACTTGGAGCAATGGGTTAAAATTGCAAGAAATGAGATTCCACCTGAACATTAGGAATTTGCCATCTGCAAGGACGTTGCCCAGGGGATGCCCGGATGCTTTGATGTTTTACTATTCTTGTGGGAGGCTTCTCTCATGTCCCCGCATGGGGAGCCGGAGATGACAGAGGGAGCTCTTCCCTGCTCTCCCCGGATTCAAACCTGCGACCTGTTGGTCTTCAGTCCTGGCGGCACAAGGGTTTAACCCATTGCGCCACCGTTATATACACAAATCTTCTGGTGGGAAGGAAAAGGAGGCAACATCCTCCTTTTCTCATAGTGTCTAGATCCAGGGAAGTCATGCTACCCTTCTGTTTTGCCTTGGTCAGACCACACCTGGAATACTGCGTCCAGTTCTGGGCACCCTAATTGAAGGGAAATGTTGACAAGCTGGAAAGTGTCCAGAGGAGAGCAACTAAAATGATCAAAGGTCTGGAGAACAAGCCCTATGAGGAGCGGCTTAAAGAGCTGGGCAGAAGGGAAAGCTGAGAGGAGACATGATAGCCATGTATAAATATGTGAGGAGAACTATGTTTACTTCATTATAGCATGAGGCCATCTTGAGTAAGGTGGGGAAAGTGGGAGCAATGTTTTGATGTTTACTGCACAGGGGTAAATAGACAAAAATTACATTTGTTGTTCACACTTGGATATTAAGTGTAAAATGTTCCATAATTGTGTACTATGCTTCCAACAGCAACAATAACCTCTTATTGGTTGTAATATCCAATAGTTGGTTTTTGCTACAACTTAGTTTGTGAAGTGCACTTTGTTCAGGCCTGCCGGGCTCTCGATTTTGGGGACAGGCTTCATATACATGAGCTACCCATTTCTTCCAGATGCTTTCTACCTTGTGTGTGACAAAAAGAGGCAGAGACTTCAGTAAGCCTGGGACGGCATGTTTACATGATGTCCTGCAGCTGCATTTCTACCTTGGACACCCCCGGCCCAATCTGTTTTGCGTGGAGCTTTTAGCCCTGATCCCTCCTTGGGAATTATCATCTGCAATTAATATCCATTTGGATAATTGCTCTCTAGCAGCTGCCATGTGGGTGGGCCATGGCTGGGGGTGATGAATTAGTGTTGCTATTTGTTTGAGAGTCGCTACTGCTTAGATGAGTTTCAGTCTGATACAGAGGAGGGGCTACAAGAGGCTCAAGGAAAAAAATCCAAACCAAGTGCTTGTTTTCTGAAGTGTTCAAGAGCAGGAGCCAAGCAAACACTCTGGTGTCCTACCCCATGTTGCCGGTTGAGTTGAAGAGTTTCTGTTGCAAGAAGTACAAAAGCTCATTCTATGTGGGCTATTGCAGTCCTTTCCCACAGCAACTTTCCTAAGCAAAAACGAACCTATGATTTGACTATGGACTCCAAAGCTGAATTAGTGCTGCTTTCATATCATGCTAGTGGCACCCTACAGAACTCATACATAACTCAAGTAATTGGTACAGCAAGACTGTTGGGCAAAGTATACTTTGTTATTATTTTCTACGTTAGCTATACATTTTACACAGCTCTGGAGGAAGGACACTTCAGCATCAAAGCCACTGTTTTATTTATTTGCTGCAGTTGTATACACCTTTCTCCCAGGATGGGACCCTAGAAGTAAATAAGTGGTGATCTCATCTACCTAATTTCACCAATATTGATTACTTGTAATTTCTCCTTGTTGTACTCAGTACTTCTTCCTGATTAAAACAGAAAACATCCGGCTATATGATCTCTGCTCTTGTTGTGGTGTAGAGGTTTTTGTTTTGTTTTGATTTGTTTTTTGGTAGGAATCGTCATCACCTCCCACAACTCAAGTGACCGATTCCCTCCAAAGGTGGTGATGGCAGGGTGGCCACTTGCCATTTTTACAGTTATGCAACTGGACGCTAATTCTATTTAAAACCTTACAGGCAACTATTACCCAAAGCTGTTTAGATACTGATTTTTGAACTGTTCAGTTGCTTAAATTTAAACCTCATTTCCTAATTACTGGACATGCTCCAGTAACACCTCCTGGACTCATCTGCTCTGTGCCAGCTCTGGGCAAACAGGGATGGTATTATGTGATCTTTGCATTAACTTTTCCGAATCCCTAAGAAGGATGCCTCTTTCAGCCATAGCCTGCCTCTAAATACATTTAAGGAGTTTGTCTAGTTTATGAGACAACCAGAGACTGTAAATCTTTTTCATAGTGCCAGGAGTCAGGGCTAGAGCTATGTTGCCCCTTTTCTACGTTAATTTCAAGGCTTCTTTAAGAAGAAAAAATGGCCATGAAGAAAGCGTTAGAAAACCCACCAATTTTTGGAAAGCTCACTCTTTCTGTTTATATATTGCGACTCAGAGAGCCATGAAAGCAAAATATTTCAAATTTTTTTTCAGTGGGAGCCCCCCAGCCTCTACATTCTGACAACATGATTGGCTGCCAATAAGGGCGGATTTGCATAACTGCTGTACTGGCCAGCCAACATGAACATTCCGACCCATAACAAACTGTCAGATGAGTGCCAGAGCCTCCTCAAACACTTTCAAATCAGAAGACCATGATGGAGATCAACACCATTCAAGGGGAGCTCTTCTTCCTTTCCCAAGATCTCCAGTGGCTTGAATTCCACATTAATAAGAGGACCATCCAGCAACAATGGGGTTTGCCAAGGAGGGTGCTCCAGCCCCTCTATATGCTGGCTCCAAGGGATGGAGGTCATCACCAAGTACCTTCTGATGCCCAGCGCTGGAAGAGCTCCCTCAGATGGCCTGTCCATGAGGAAAGCCTCATCGGACATCGACCAATGGGTGCAAAAGACACAGAGCAGGACATCTTGAAAAAGAGAAGAGCAGAAAGTAAGCTAGACATGAAGATCTTGAGAAAGGTGGCTAAAAAGGATACGGAAAGGATTTTTAACAGTCCCCCAACAGACACTGGACGCACCTGTGAAGATAGAGATCCCCTGACAGGACAAGCCCTCCCCAAGCTGATCCGTCCTGGCCATGGTACAAGTCAAACCAGAAGGACTGCAGGCAAAGAGCTGAGGCACAAACATAAAACACCCAATTCACTAACAACAATTCCAACCCTTACATACTCAGACTTTCTCGCATCTCCTAAATAGGGCACAGCAACGCGTGCCGGGTACAGCTAGTATAATATAAATGTTGTAAATAAATAAATACTTGGAGGTAGCAGTTAGCTGACTCAGTGTGAAAAGTGCTGCTCTGTGCAGCTGCTGAAGAGCCTGGCACGCTCCAGGCCCTTGAGGAGGGTCCTTCCTCCCCTCCCCTACCACGCATGTGCCCCTCAGCCAAAGGAGCGCGAGGCCACTGCGCCAGTTA
The DNA here is from genome assembly GCA_030556195.1 of Anolis apletophallus. NCBI lineage: Eukaryota > Metazoa > Chordata > Lepidosauria > Squamata > Anolidae > Anolis > Anolis apletophallus. Next base: position 120,753,187 of record JARBWK010000001.1, on the reverse strand, counting down.
AACCAAGACACCCTCACAAGAGGCGACCCGCTGAGGGCCTTGCGGGGTTGCTCCAAGTGGTGCCTCCGCTTTCCTCACTCACCTTAGGGATGCCAAGCGCTGCCAAGAAACGGCCTCCGGCGTCCGCCGCTTTTCTGCCGCTTTCCCTCCATCGGGAGGGGCAGAGGAGGGGAGCGAGGAGCCTCCTTCCCTACCTCCCTCACAAACACACACACAAACGCTTTCGAGATGAGAGGGGGAAGGAGGACACAGGGCGCATGCGCACATGGCTCCTTTGGCTTGGAATTCTAGATGGAGAAAAGAACTGTGCAGGTGCGAAGCAAGGGAATCCCAAATGCTTGCCTGCGCAAAACGGCTGGGCGAGCCAGATACAATCATCAAGAGAGCCACACCTGGCTCGCGAGCCATAGGTTCCCGACCCCTGATACATTGGTTTGCAAAGCACTTTAAATTTGACTGCCAAGTGCCAACCACTCTCATAATAATTTTACAAAGCAGGGTTAGAGAAGGTGCCATCTGCCCTTGATGTTATTGGACTGCAACATCATTCCTATATTGACTACAGATGATGGGAGTTGTAGTCCAACCACATCTATGATAGGATAAGTTAACCACTATTATCAATGTATAGGTAGAGACCTGAGAGGGATTTTCCCCTTTATTTTTGATGCCTACATTTTAAAGGCCAAGGAAGAAAAGAGAAAGTTACAGGAAGAACATTAGGAAGAACTTCCTGGCTGTGAGAGCTGTTCAGCAGTGGAACTCTCTGCCCAGAGTGTGGTGGAGGCACCTTCTTTGGAGGCTTTTAAACAGAGGCTGGTTGGCCATCTGTCAGGGGTGCTTTGAATGCGATTTTCCTGCTTCTTGGCAGGGGGTTGGACCAGATGGCCCATGAGGTCTCTTCCAACTCAATGATTCTATGATTCTAGGATACTCACATTTAAAACCAGCTTTCTGTCTCAACCAACTCTTTTTCCAATTTTAGCTCCACCACCTCAGGGATGTCAGGCACCATAGAAACTTACTTTACAGAGGAAGGCTGAATACAGTAAATGCTGATGCTAACAAGGCCCCGGGGACCACAAAACCCCACAGACTTCTGGTTCAAGGCTCTGAAATATAGGAAATCGCACAACACTACTGGAAGCAAAAGAAAGCAAAAGGGTCCTTCTTCCAGAGGCAGTGGTTTAGAACAGCATCTCAGGTAAGGAAGCAGAACTTGCTGACCAGAGAGATTCTAGGGCTTCCTTGAGAAAGAACCGCTGTGGTGTGCCTTTAGCTACTCATAGCAAAAATGTTTGCCCTTTTGAATGGAATGACTATAGATCCATGGTAGAAACCCTATGTGGAATGTCCTTGATTCACAGGTAAATGATGGGCAAAATTGTTTTCTTCCTAAGACTCTAGAGCACATGTGACAAACTCAAGGCACACAGGTCGAATCCAGCCCTCTATGTCATTTTATGTGTCCGTCCAGGTGCTGGACTATAACTCTGGTATTCCCCATCGCTAAACATTGTGACCAGAGCTGATGGGAGTTGTGATACAGTAACACCTGGAAGACTGAAATTTGTTCTGTTTACTCGGGATAGTGTGGTTGGGATTTAGACACAAGGCTTGTAGATATGATATCTGACTTTAAAATGTCATTTAATATTTTCTCAACCTCCGAGCCACAAAAGCTGTTGGGTGACAATTCCCATTAACCCCATTCCACTTGGTGGATAATCAAAACTGATGGGAGCTGTCATTCAGTAACAACTAGGGACTCAAACTGCATAAAAATAGCAACTGGGGGGGGGGTATAATAAGCCCTCTATATCTATGGATTCTCCATCCATACATTCAATGGTTCTTGGAAGGCAACCATAACATTGATGTGGATCTCAGTGAAAATGAGTTTGGCACTCTTGCCCTAAAGCCACTGTGCATCAGAACAAACAATACAGAACTAAATGAACAAAAAATTCAAAGGAAGCAAAGCCACTTCCTGAAGAGGGATGGTTTTCTGGTTGAAATACTATGCAATACCTACATGTTTGCTTCTTCCACACAATCACTTAATACCCCATACTCAAAGCCCTTCAAATATTGAACTGCAATTCCCATGAGGCCCAGCCGGTGAGGGATAATTGGATTTCATACAAACACATCTCTAGGATTATATGTTACTATTTATTATCCTTTATTAGTTGCTTGCTACAATTGTTAATTTTTTTGGATTGCACTGATTAGCTAAGACCTCATCAGGAGGGCAAATTCGCTCATCCTAGGACACTTAAACTTCAGTTGAGGTACGGAGCCCACCAGCTCCCATCACATGGCATACATCAACTTCTGGCAGAGCTCTGTGCATCAACTGAAGTCCAAGCATCACAGGGGGCAGTAGCGGTAACACGGGAGGCTTCCTATGTTGCATAAGAAACAACAGGGGGAAGCTGGGCAGCGATGCTTCCCCTGTGGGATGGGGTGAGTGGCAAAGCAATGCAGGGCACAGGGCGACGGGTTCCCCACACCGGGCCCTGCTGGATTTGCCACCATCTGTGGTGAATCAGGGGGTGAATGTGATGAGGTCATAGGTCTCAAATGAGGAAGGCAAATATATGCCATCTGCTCTGAATCTGGAAGAATGATACATCCCAAAGGTGAGCTGGGGAAAATCCAAGCTTCAGAATATAGCGATGAATCTAAGAGGCTATGAGTCAAACAAAATCCAAGAGACAGCCAACCTGTAAGGAAAGAAAGGTCTTATCATTGATAAACATACCTGCCCCAGACCCAAAGTCAAAGAAGTTACAGATCACTGTATGTTTTGTCTGTTCTCAGCTCCAAATTCAATCCAAAGAATTTGGGTCAGAAGAACATAGCCAGGAGGATGGTGGCCATTTACCAAATATCTACACTGTGCCATATTCTCTGGACATGCTAAGCAGGTGGGAGATGCCACAAGAAAGGTCATAGGAGGACAATAACCATTTCATGATTACCATTCTCTGTGATTTTTCAGTAAGAGCCAGGAATTCCAGTTGGTAAACAACTTCCTTGTCTTGGTGCTATCAGGAAAACCGCACGACAAGTAGCTGCAGAAAGTATGGAAGCAACAGCTATTGATTCTAGCTAAAACTCACTAGCTTACATACTGGAAGCCATACAAACAATAATCAATGAAACCAATGTTGTTTGTAAATAGCTAAGTATCTAAAGCTATTTTCACAGAATCACAGAGTTGGAAGGGGCCACTATGGCACTTTAATATATGCTTGAACTCCATGTGCTATAATTCTTGGCATTTTCTATCTATCATTTCCTTAATTAGCATCTAAGTTTCTTTGTTTGTGCTTAACTAAGCTGCTGCTCATTTTGTATGTCATTGATATTTTTCTTCCAAGCCATTAACATTTCACTATTTGCTAAAGTGACTTCATGATATGCTAATTATGTCCATAGCACTGGTCCATCTTTATACAACATAGTAGTTCAGATTATGTGATACTCATACACAAACATTAATATACTGTATGTAGACACACATAAATACATTATCTCAGCATCAGTCACATGAAGTTTCAAAGCGTCACAGAGATTCCTCAACCTAGTTTGATAGTCCCATTTCTCCACCTTGTTCCCTTTCCCTCTGACAGGTCCCTAGAAAGCAAGAGAAGAACTACTCTGTTTCATCCATTCTAAGATGCATTTTCTCCCCACATAAACATCTCTAGAAAATGTGTGGATATACACACACACACACACACACACACATACACACACATACACACACACACACACACACACACACACCCTAGTCCTTCAGTTCTAAGATGCAGTTTTCATATAAACAGCTTGCATCTTAGAATTAAACAGATCAAAAGATATCTGTATTCTGTTGGTGGCAATGAAATTAGGATGCATCTTATAATTCATGATTTCTTAGATCAAAGAAATATGGTATAAATAAAACGATTTCTGTTGGTAGTACTGAAATTAGAGTGCACCTTGGAAATTATGAAATCCAGTATTACAGCAGTGGCTTGCCGAGGGTTAGTCTTCTATTTACATTACCCTACTATGATTGTCTTTCACTTTGCTAGATCCTAGGCCATCATTGCAAGGTAATATCATCACTTGCACAGTGTGGGAGAATGTCTGTCCAGGTAAGTGGCTTTTTGTATAAGAGGTTTGTTGTTGTTTATTCGTTCAGTCGCCTCCGACTCTTCAAGACCTCATGGACCAGCCCATGCCAGAGCTCCCTGTCGACCGCCACCACCCCCAGCTCCTTCAGGGTCAAGCCAGTCACTTTGAGGATACCATCCATCCATCTTGCCCTTGGTCGGCCCCTCTTCCTTTTTCCTTCCATTTTCCGCAGCATAATTGTCTTCTCTAAGCTTTCCTGTCTTCTCATTATGTGGCCAAAGTACTTCATCTTTGCCTCTACTATCCTTCCCTCCAATGAGCAGTTGAGCTTTATTTCCTCAAGTATGGACTGGTTGGATCTTCTCACGGTCCAAGGCACTCTCAGAACTTCCCTTCAACACCACAATTCAAAAGCATCTATCTTCCTTCGCTCAGCTATCCCTATGGTCCAGCTCTCACATCTGTAGGTTACTACGGGGAATACCATTGCTTTAACTGTGCGAATCTTCATTGCCAGCACGATGTCTCTACTCTTCACTATTTTATCAAGATTGATCATTGCTCTCCTCCCAAGAAGTAAGCGTCTTCTGATTTCCTGGCTGCAGTCTGTGTCTGCAGTAATCTTTGCATCTAAAAATACGAAGTCTGACAGTACCTCCACATTTTCTCCCACTATTTGCCAGTTATCAATCAGTCTTGTTGCCATAATCTTGGGGTTTTTATTATGTTTAACTGCAACCCAACTTTTGCACTTTCTTCTTTCACCTTGGTTAGAAGGCTCCTTAGTTCCTCCTCGCTTTCAGCCATCAGAGTGGTATTATCTGCATATCTAAGGTTGTTAATGTTTCTTCCAGCAATTTTAACCTCAGCCTTGCATTCATCAAGCCCCGCACATTGCATGATGTGTTCTGCATACAAGTTGAATAGGCTGGGTGAAAGTATACAACCCTGCCGTATGCCTTTCCCAATCTTGAACCAATCTGTTGTTCCATTGTCAGTTCTTATTGTTGCTACTTGGTCATTATTCAGATTCCTCAGGAGGGAGACAAAGTGGCTTAGTATCCCCATACCACCAAGAACTTGCCACAATTTATTATGATCCACACAGTCAAAGGCTTTAGAATCGTCAATAAAACAGAAATAGATGTTTTTCTGAAATTCCCTGCCTTTCTCCATTATCCAGCGGATATTGACAATTTGGTCTCTCGTTTCTCTGCCTTTTCTAAACCCAGCTAGTACAAAAGGCTAGTCAAGGATTTCTTCTGATATCCTAAGAACATGGTTGGAAATTGTCTCAATGCTTTGTCAGGGAACATAAACTTTGGCTTTGAGAAGCCCATTCCTGTGAGCAGGCAGCCATGAGAGAACCCAGATGGCTAAAGGGAAGTGTAAGGATGAAGAAGAAGAGCAATTGAATGATGGGACTAACAGAGATAATGGGGTATGAAAGAAAAGAGTGCAATAAGAAAATGTAGATATACATTCTTTCTCCAGTGGACGCTTTAATACCTTACATTTTGAACCAAAATAATTCAGGGTAAGACGCAATCCCTTAGGAAAGGTTGTCCTCTTTCAGGCTGTCAGCTTAGAATTAAAGCTGAGTAAGGGGAGACATGATGGATGTAAATATATGCACAACATGGGTAAAAATAAATAGATGCTATCTTCCCTCTCATAATATTGTACTAAAACTCATCAATGGAACCCAAATGGCAACAGACACAGGTAAAATAAAATGAAGTATTTTCTTTGCACAATGGCCTACTCACTTATATAAAACATAATAATAGCTTACAGCTTGGGTGGATTTTATAAAAGGATTGGAGGTTAGGATCTTCAATGGCTATCAGTCAGGAAGGTTATATATCACCTCCATTAACAGAGGAATGAGTCTCTCAATGCCTAATAGTCGATAACAAATGCAACATGTTTTTTTCTGATGTTCTTCTTTTCTTAGGTGATGAAGAAGAGGAATCTCAGAAGTGCTAAGTGCCCACGGAAGTTGTTTTGCTGCTCACTTCGAGCCTTATCTATGCCAGGTCACCAGTACCAGGCTCTACCTAGCACCTTTCTTGGTGACTATGATTCTACTACTCGCTATTCCAGTATCAGGACTACCAAGATGCCTCACACAGTGAGTGAAAGTGGCACGATGCACCAGGAGCTTCCAGCCCCTGTCCATCCTATTGGCCTACCTCACCGATCTACCTTTGCTCTTGTCCCAATAAATGGTTGCCATTAGTTGCTGACCTTCTCTTCTGCTGCCCTTCCCAATTATATGTTACCCTGGAGCCTGTTGCCAAAATCCATTGGGCACATCGCCTGCTATAGCAAATACAGCTCAGCCTTAATCTAGGGCCAGAGGTTGGTGCCACAGTTGAGCTTGCAAAGCTATACTAATCTCCTGGCATCTCCTATGCCCTCAAAGATTCATTTACCACCTGTTGAACTTAAAGCCTGCCAACAGTAACAGATGGGCAAGGTCAACCTTTGACACTCAACAGCCCTTCCTCATGCTGTGGCTGCGGAAGGCTTAAGCTTGGTGGTCCAAGCCTGCCTCCCAATCTATCTCCCTTTTCTTTCTTCCAGTTCTTGTCTGTAAATTAGGTGGACCACTATGGCTCTCCACATGTTTGAATGCCAACTCCTATCAACCCTAGCCAGTGGAGAAGGAACTTGGGAGTTATGGTGTACCAATAGTTGCCCCACAATAGTTGTCCACCTCTTCTGCAAATAGTGGGCTGTTGACAAATGTCTATGCACGAACAGATCTTCTCAACTAATAATATCCACCTTTTCTCACTATCACTGTAACAACTAGTAAGGGTTGTTGTTAACAATCCCTACTTTAATCGCTAGACAATCAAAGGTTCTCCATTTTTTTAACCATATAATTTCTATGTGTCAGTGAAGAATATTTGATGCTCTAGACATTTTTGATTTCACCTCTCAGAAAAACCCAACCAGCATGACAATTGATGGGGTTATGAGTTGTGTAGCATAATACATCTGGGAGGACAAAGAATTCCCATTCCTAAGGCCAGTGATTCTCAACCTGTGGGTCCCCAGATGTTTTGGCCTTCAACTCCCAGAAATCCTAGCTGGTAAACAACTGGGATTTCTGGGAGTTGTAAACCAAAACATTTGGAGACCCACCGGTTGAGAACCACTGATCTAGAAGGTGTCTATCCTGTACTTCTGATGCTTGGTGTAAAACATATTCATTCTACACTTTATTTTAAATCTTGGGGATCTTTTGTTGCGCATCAGTTAAAGCTAGAAACATTGTTTTAAAAACATGTTTTGAAAGTGTTTGTGTGTGGAGAAAAATTAGCATTGTTAGTCAAGGATGCTCTGTGATAGCAGAGAGTTGTTGGTAGGGAACTGTTTATAGCAAGGATAGGTGACTGTGGGTCTCTAGAAGTTGATTAATTTTACCTCCTATGTTCTCTCACCACTGGCTATGTTGATTGAATCTGGAAGGCCATAGCTACTCATCCCAAATTACAGAAAAGGACTGGAAAAGAGGTATGGTAAGGAGGTTCCTTTGACCCACCAGACATTTTAGACTACAGGTGCCATAATCCCTTGCCATTTCATCATGCTGATAAGAACTTCTGGGAAAAGAATGGATTAAAACATACTGGAGCACTATAAGGTGGGGTGGTGAACTACAATTCCTAATGTTGCTGAACTGCAGTTCCCATTCTCACTAGCCAATGTAATCAAAAGTAAGGATTACTGGGAGTTGAAGTTTAATAATATCTGGATAGCCACACTTGGTATAAGATATTTTAGGAGACTCCAAAACTTTTACACAGATATGCCCAAAAGATCTATTCTAGCACCCTAAAATATAACTTTCTTAGTTTGTGCTTGAATGCAACCTGTCATCTGAAGAGACAATTCCTGTTTTACCTCTTAAGTCTGAAATGCAGTTCTAGCCAAACTTGTCATACCTCGTTCACTTAGCCCCACATCCACCACAAGTAAGCAAGATACAGATTACAGGCAGGATGAAAGGATCCTGCTGCCCAATAGAACATTGGTTGTATTTCCCATGGCCCTTTTGCAAGTATACACATCATATCTTAACAACAACAGAATTGTTCCCTCATTTCTTTTGTATGTGCAACATATACTGGGTGATAGAGATGGAGATTAGGTCATGATAGAATAAAGAATAGAGGAGGAGATTAGGCCATGATCAAACTATTCATGCTCAGATAATGGATATTGAAATAACATGTTAGACTGTCACTTTGAGTGACTGGTAAGCTTGAGCTACATTTTGCCAATGAACTCCACCTTTCATTAATATGCAAAAAAACTTTTGTAGGTTCTACATTGAGGTTCTACAAAAAAGGTGGCAATCTGACGTTCATGTCATGGAATTGTTTTAATGTAATTTAATGTATTTTAATGTATTTATGTGTTTTATGTTTTTATTTTGCCATTCTTGTGAACCGCTCTGGGCTCCAGAGAGAGCGGTATATCAAATCAAACTTAATAAATAAATAATAATAATAAATAATATAGATAGCAGTATATTCCTGACTAGCCTAAATTTGGAGGTAGTCGTCTCACCTGCTTCAACAAAAGAGCTGAGAGGTTCATTCAGAGCCATAATTTGCCATTTCTGGCTGATCTGAGAGCCAGAGCTAGATCCAAGTGTTGAGGGTGCAGTAGAGAAATAGGGAATCTCTGGCCCTCCAGATGTTTTACAATGCCAAGCCTTAGTCATCCAGGTCTACAACAAAGAGTTTTGCGAGGTTGATGTCAAAAAAGCCAATAGTTCCCCACCCAGGGTATGTTGTTTGAAGTGTAAAATCCAATTGGTGATCTTCCAAACCCATGAGACATTTGATCATTGCTGGATTAGGGCAAGGAAACAAAGGCTACATAATCCTTTTAGGAAGAGGCCAGATCCAAAGAATGCCTATATACCACAGAGATAGATGAAATATGTTTCTCCATATGTTGTTGGACTACAGTTCCTAGCATCCCCCAGCATAATTGTGATTCTTAGGGCTACAGGGAGTTTCAATTCAATGATATATGGAGTGCCATACTGTGTCTATCCCTGATGTGCAAGCAAACCGGGGAGGAGAGTCCACTTCCCCTGCAATAACCCTGCAGTACCACCTCTGTACATGCACACGAACACACACACACATATGTGATAAATGTCTGGCACGCATACACATACATGCACACATACCCACTAATGAAGTGTGTGTTGGCTCTTCTGATACAATTATCCGGGATAATCTTTATGCAGATTATGGGGATCCAATGGACAGAGCAGATTGGACGCCTGTGTTTATTAAAATATGAATTTTGATCCCTGTGCGGAGAGTGAGGCTGTGCGGGGGAGGGGTGGCACTGAGCCGGGGAAGGAGGAGTGCATGCTTAGTGTCGTAGCAAGTCTGTATAAATCACTAAGAGCAGCATCAGGGCATCAGGGCTGTCATAGTAGCCAGAGGGCGTGCAAAGTGCACAGCACTGAGAGAGGTCCTGGGCAACCCACTTGAGGGGGATAAACTGCTTTGTCACTGGGGCAAGGCAAAGGGACCAATTCTGAGCAGTGTGAGTACCAAAAAGGCGTCTCACAATGACAACGGTGGAAGCCAAAGCTGAAGAGGAGGAGAAAAAAGAGCCCGATTCAGAGCCTGCACCTGCTCCAGTTTCAGAAGGAGCTCCTCCAGAGGCGGCACCAGTTGCAGCTTCAGAAGCAGCGCCAGATGCACCAGCTTCTAACCCATCTAGCGGGGTAAGACCGGTTCAAGGGGGCAAGATGTGAGGGAACCTTAGTGTGGGGCTTCTAGTTTGAATGGCACTAGAGCTTCCACTGTTGTGTGGTTGGAGCTGGTATCTTCAGTAGCCATCACATTTGGGCCTCATATCCAGCATGAGTAAGGAAAGTAGAGGTTAGGCAGGGAAAAAAATCTATTAAATTAAGAGAATATTAGTGGTATTTCCTATCATTCTGAGTCAGGGTTGGTTGGAAGGTAGAATTCAAAAGGTTGGGAGTTATATGGAGACAAGTGAATGCAAAAGGTTGGGAGTTGTATGGGGAAAGGTGATACCTAAGATTGCCGTATATCTCTTGAAAGGAAAATGCGTCACTCACTCTGATGGGTCCTCTTCCGCCACCTCTCTTCTGGACTTTTTATTTAGTATTCTGGTATCACCTTCTGGCACCTTGATTTAATTTTCTCTGCCTGTTCTGCTCTGACTGTTCCTCCATTCCTTAGCAAGGGCTTGCTTTACTACTGGACAGAGTAAGTTGGATGTCACATAGGGTGGATATGAGATGTCTTGAAAGAGGAACAAATAATTCAGTGTTTATTATTACTGTATTTGTGCTCTCTCTGAGAAACACTTCTAAAGTTGTATGCCACAAGAACCAAAATAACTTGGTCAGCTTTGAGATACTATTAAGCCTGATTTTTCCAGATGGGATGAGGGCACATTTACTATTTCCAAGTATCTTGGGCTGCCTGGGTGGCGCCAAAGCTCCTATCATATTATGTGGGGTACTTTCAGTATGGTATGTTCCCACCAGCAGCATCTATTGGTCAGTAATAGGGTTGACAAATTAAAAACTTGATTGGACTCTGATACCTTCAAGGGTTGTGTAGAAGATGAAATTTCATCAGGTGTCACTACTCATGGAACAAGGGAAGAACCAACAGCTGCTGAAAATCCCTTTTCTACACAACAACCAAAGGTTGAAGAACCCTTTCCGGTTTTCTCTCTAGCAACCCTAATGCATTTGTTTCATTAGTGCCCATATCTTCTTGTGTGAACAATAGACTTATTCACGCATGTTTTCAGAGACATCCCCTTGATGAACTGAGGCATTAATTTTAAATATTTCAAAAATTATACATGAATTAGCTACTAAGCAAATATGGAAAACACCATCAATTTCCTTTGTGTCCTTCGGAAATTCATAATGCTTGCTCTTTGCTCCAGCCATCTTTTCTCAATTGTTTTAGGGTTAGAAAATAAGCAAACCTGATAGTGAGAAACTAAATAAATAATCTTTCAGTTCATTAGAAGAATGGGAACCATTTGTATAATTTATGAGGGAAAAAGAAAATGCAATAATCTTGTGGGTTTTGAAGATTTTATAAAATATTGGGATAGTGTGAAAGAATATATTGTTTAAGATAAGAACTTAGCCAAATGAAAATAATATTGCGTGTCTTCAAGGTGGAAGGTGAGGAATCCATTTTAACTTTTTTATTTTATTATTGTGTTTAGGTGGAGGAGGGTTGTGCAAAATTAGTTTTAATGGATGCATTGGTAGTATAAGTGATATACTGGAAAATTATTGTATAATGATACTTACATTGTTGGGGAAAGAACTTAATATTTAGATAAAAAGAACATTTAAGTTACTTAAAGAATGAACATCAGGTTGGGGCACCTGAGACAAATGTTCTATAGCTGCCCTTTTCCATCAAAACCGGAACAGCCAAGGGCTGCCAGCATCTGTTGCCTGAGACAGTTGCCTCCATCTGCCTAATGGAAAGGGGTGGCCATGTATGCCACCGCTGGATATTGTGGGTAACTTTGCAGAGAAATCATTCAGCAATCTGCATTCAAAAGCTTTGTTTTATTAGTCTTGGATTCCCTATCACTGCCTTTCCTTCTCTGCAGCAGCAGCAGACTAGACCACACTGACTGACTACTAGCCTTGCCCAGAGGAGATTAATGCCTTAAATCTAGACGCTTCCTGGCTTCCCTCCATCCTGAGGGACATCCCTCGCTCTCTCCCTCCTTCCCTCCCAAGTTTTATCACTTCCTCTCCACATGCCTCAATCTTTTCTGCAAATGTTTAGCCGGGTCAATTCTTAGTTGCTGATTTCCAATAGAGGTGTTTGCTATTTCAACAGAGGTGTTCTTAAATTCAGCCTCAGTAAAATACAGACACACACCTCAGGATTTACAACAAATTCCCCAGATCGCTTTATCTGCTCTGTCATTGCTTCTTAATTTACCTGATGTGGGGATTGGCATTTTTTTCCTTCCAGTTTGTGCCAGAGATTGGTATCATATTTGTACCCATAGGCTGCAAATGCTTCTTTCATTCCTGGAAACTCTCCAAGGTCTGGCAGCTGATAGCTCATGAACCATCACTTTGAGTAGCACTAGGGAGCCCCCAGTGGCACAATGGGTTAAATCTTTTTGCCGGCAGGACTGCTGACCTGAAGGTTGGGTTGCTGACCTGAAGATTGCTGGTTTGATTCCAGGGAGAGCATAGATGAGTTCCCTCTGTCAGCTCCAGCTCCTCGTACGGGAACAAAATAGAAGCCTCCCACAAGGATGGTAAAACATCAAAACATCCGGGCATTCTCTGGGCAACTTCCTCCCAGATGGCCAATTTTCTCACACCAGAAGTGATTTGCAGTTTCTCAATCATCTATCTCCTAACATGAAAAAAAAGTAGCACTATGCTACTTAATTCCTAGGCTGAAATTTAACACCCTCCCTCTCTCTCTCTCTCTCCCTCCCCCTCCTCCCTCTCTCTCTCTCTCTCTCTCTCTCTCTCTCTCTCTCTCTCTCTCTATATATATATATATATATATTCTGCTCAAGGTGGAAGCATGACTCTGGGAGAGAATTTAGTTGTGAAAATATTGCCATGATATATTTTAATGGGCTACTTTAATACTGTACCCAATATGTTATTGATTCAATAGAACCATTGCTTTGCATGCCAAATTCCCCATGTAATTATGGGGAAACCCCACAGGAAACCCTGGGGAACTTCTGCCAATCAGAGGAAATAATGTTGAGCACAAGGCAGCAAAATCTGACCCAGTGAGGACTGCTTCTTTAACCCTCCATCATGACTTGATTATCACATACTGATTCCCAGCCTTCTTGTCTCTTCTACAACCTTTTCACTCCCTCCATCTTTATGGAATATATCATTGTATAAAACCCAAAGCTCTCTTTTCCCAGGATCTGTCCCATTAGTATCCCAAATACAGCCCTTCATATTTCTCCTTTTACTCAGCTTTTTGTTCACATACTTGTCTCAAACTGACTGCAGAAATTTACACAGAATTTGTGGAAGTTAAGATCTGAAGAAGAACCAAGGATATTTGAGCTGTAGAATAGAAATATTTCTTACTGTATTCAGGTATATGAAGGATATGTAACTTGGTTGTTGTAAGTTTTTCAAGCTGTATCCATGTTCCAGAGGCATTATCTCCTGACGTTTCACCTGCATCTATGGCAGGTATCCTCAGAGGTTGTGAGGTCCTCACAACCTCTGAGGATGCCTGCCATAAATGCAGGCAAAGTGTCAGGAAAGAATGCTTCTGGATCATGGCCATACAGCCCAAAAAACTTACAACAACCCAGTGATTCTGGCCATGAAAGCCTTCAACAATATGCAACTTGCTTCCCAAAAAGGCCCCTGCAGTGGGCTACATACATATAATCATCACACACAAAACTAAGACAGGCTGGAGAAACAATTTGTGGAGAATACAAACTGAGGCATTAGGTTTTAATGTGAAATGGCAGGTGCTGTTGTGGGCATATTTCAGCCTTTAATGATGGTGTTTTGTCATATTGGGACTGACCAGAGAGAAGGACCAATTCGCTTAGCCAGAGGGGCATTACTTCTACTAGACAGGCTCCTTTCTTGCATTTGTGATACTTCAGGTTCAGAAAAGCAACCTGATTGCTTGTACAGGCATGTTTAAAAAATAAATTCTAGGTGATCAAAATCAGCTAGATATACCTGCAAGTTATTTTGCTATTTTGTTTAGTCACTAAAACAAATACTCCTTCCTAATGTTGCCAAGTCAACTGTACCTCTAGTTGGAGCAGAATATGCTGATCTAGTGCCCTCTGACTTTGAATCTTATCTATTGGCTTATGTTTGCCTAGATAATCTCCCGCCGCACTCGTCTGTGAACTGGTAAATACTTTAATACTTCTGCAGCATACATTACAGTCAAGAGACTAGCCGAATTATTCTGGAGATCTAGGGAAAAACATGGTGATAATGTCTGTTTCTTAAGTGCAGGAAGTATAAAGGTTTTTACTAACATGAAAATAAAGACACACAGGTTCAGTGCTTTCTTGAATCCTGTGCTTTCCTCCCAAAGCTTGGAAGAGCAGATGGGGAGAGGATCGCAACTACTTTAAAGTGAAGAGCTGAGAATATTATATTGGTATCAGGAAATCTTCAGTATTTGTGGTAATGGTTTATAAAAAGCAATGGTGGGTAATCTCCGAATGCTTGCATAAAAATATTTAATTCTTGTCTACCTGTTTATATAAGTTAGCAATACAATGAAAAAATATTTAATAGGCTCTCCTAATAAGAGAGGCAACTGGTAATAAGCATTGAATTAATAAAAGAAAAGAGAGCTGTGAAGAATTCCTTGCAGATAGCCATAAGCAGATACAGGTATGTTATCAACCGGAGAGATAGCACAGCGGCAACAACAGCTATGTTTGCAATCAGAAGGTTGCATGTTCGATTTCCGGGCTGGTCTGGACACCCAGCTGTGAGCCCTGTCCACTGTCCACCTAACAGATCGAAAACAAGCCAGCTGAACTAGGGACCGCTCAGTGGGGAAGGATTTGTATAAGGACTTTACAACACCTGAATAAAAATAAGGAAGATCGGCTGCCTGAGGTGGAATGCGGAACCAGAGGCTCTCGTCTGAGGATGAAGCAACAGCACCCTCTTGTGATGTAATGGAGCAGCCGCACCCGCGACGCAGCCAGAAGAGAAAAAATCCGTCTAATTGCACATGTTTGTCTGCACATGTTTGTCTGTATGTTTGTCTGTATAATGTATTGTAATTGTATGTCAGTTGGCAGGGACTGTCTGTCGTATGTGTAATGTAATCCGCTCTGAGTCTCTTTCGGGGTCAGAAGAGCGGAATATAAATAAAGTGTATTATTATTATTATTATTATCAATCCTAAAAATAAGCAGAAGAGTGTCAAAACTGCCCCAGACATTTTACCTTTTCCTAATGAAGGGCACGATGGCACCTTCTCCCCAATCCACATATGGAAACTGACAGGCTAGCAACTGACTCTGACTTGGACACTGGTGATGTGCTCAACTACCTCAGACAGCAGAAGCAGCCATCTATTTCTTTTCAACCCCTCAATCCGTTTTATTTGTTTTGTTGTTCTTCTACTGGGGGTAGAGAGGTGGAGGCCACACAATCTGCCTTGAGTCTCTTAAGCAGCTTGCCTTGAATGTGGTGACTTCCTCCTTCCTATTAGCATTGATGGGCTGTTTTTTGTTGTTATTTTGTGATTTGGATAATCTGAATAGAATTTCAGACCTCAGTTTATGAAAATACTTCTAGTGAATATTGCCTTTATTGTCCAGCCTCCCCTCACGTTCTTGAATTGCTTTTAAGTTCAGAATGTTGCCTTTCTGTAAACCTAAAGCAACCAGATGTATTTTGCTACCTGAATATGTTTCTTTCTCTCCACTAGATGTTGGTTTTGTTAATTTTATCTGTATGGTTTTATGTAAATGTGCTTTTGCATTTATATGTTGATGTATTGCATTTTATGTGTTGCATGGCACCATCGCATAATGGAGCCCCCAGTGGCGCAATGGGTTAAACCCTTGTGCCAGCAGGACTGAAGACCGACAGATTGAAGGTTTGAATCTGGGGAGAGCATGGATGAGCTCCCTCTGTCAGCTCCAGCTCCCCTTGCAAGGACATGAGAGAAACCTCCCACAAGGATGGTAAAACATCAAAACATCTGGGTGTCCCCTTGGCAATTTCCTTGCAGATGGCCAATTCTCTCACACCAGAAGCAAATTGCAGTTTCTCAAGTTGCCCCTGACACGGGAAAAAATAGTGTGCTATTTTGTGAGCCACCCCGAGTCCTATGCGAGATGATGGCAGGTTATAAATAAAGTATTATTACAATCTCAAAGTTGCTACAAGATTTCCCAATGAAAATAGTCCTGTTGAATCCAATGACATTTTGGTAAACTTTGTAAAGTTACAATTGGGACTAACAATTAAATTTAGACCAGTATTTCTAACTTCTTCTTATACAAAGAGCAAAGAAAAGCCCAGTGAGGTATCAACATGTAGAGTACCTCTCTTCTCCCAGTGTTTTGGCAAATTGCTTGCTGAACCAGAGAGATTCACACAGCTTAGTTTTCTTAAACTTCTGACAAGTGTTGTCTGGAGCAGTAAGGATACTGAGGACACTGGGAAGATGGTATCAAGCTTGGCTCAATTACTGTTCTTGTTTTGTAGACGGGCTCCCCAGAACAAGAGGGGTTCTTCAATCTGTTGAGCCATGTACAAGGAGGACGCATAGATGAGCAACGCTGCAACATTCAGATTGTGCACAGCAGCAAGAGTGGCTCAGATCCCGAGAAGAGTAAGTTCAACATGACTGGGATGAGAGGGGTGTGTAAGGAGAGAAGTCCAGGGACATTTTGCTTTGAGAATGCATCTTTGTAAGAGAGTGAACATGAAATTCCCTTACAAACAAAGGTCTGGATCCTGTCTAAACCGCAGATTATAGGAAGTTCACGTGCCTTTGAAGATCCAAGAAATCTGGTGAAATAAGTATAGGAGTTTTACATGCAGGTCATGATGTTTTCCAAAGTTTGTACTGAATCATTTGTCCCAATCCAGTAGGCCACAGAAACCTTTTCATGAAGACTATTTTCCTTCAGTACTTTTCTATAGCACAACCATGGCTTAGTTTGTTAATGGAGTTTGTTTCAAAAATTAACTGGACAAATAATAAAAAGATGTAAAATATGTGATAACCAAAGAGCTGCATCCAAATGACTGTGTTAACTATTGAGCACATGGCTGTGGCAATATTTTAACAAGAAATGGATCCTCATCATGGAGGCCACCTGGTGCCGCAATAGGTTAAACCGCTGAGCTGCTGCACTTGCTGACCAAAAGGTTGGCAGTTCGAATATAGGAAGCAGGGTGAGCCCCCACTGTTAGGCCCAGT
Organism: Anolis apletophallus; assembly: GCA_030556195.1. Lineage (NCBI taxonomy): Eukaryota > Metazoa > Chordata > Lepidosauria > Squamata > Anolidae > Anolis > Anolis apletophallus. Next base: position 120,736,052 of record JARBWK010000001.1, on the reverse strand, counting down.
TTCTGCCAAGTTCGAAAACATGGAAATGTGAGTAGATCAATAGGTATCACTCCGGCGGGAAGGTAACGGCACTCCATGCAGTCATGTTGGCCACATGACCTTGGAGGTGTCTATGGCTTAGAAATGGAGATGAGCACCACACCCCAGAGTCATACACAACTAGATTTAATATCAGGGGAAACCTTTACCTTTACCTATTCTCATCATGACACATGGAGTCTACTCTAAAAGGAACCCATTCCATTGGAGCAGAGAGGCCCTACATCTAGAAAGGGATGTGTAAAATTTGGAAGCACAAATTTGGGGAAGTTATTGTGATATTTGTTCAGAGCTAAGGCTTGGTTTTTATTGTGATGCATTTCTTTTGTATGTCGAGCTGAAATATGAACTAAAGTTCCCAGTTACTTTTCCAAAGGTTTAAGAAGCCTTGGGAGAGATTTTAATACACTCGCCCTAAGAAGAGAGTAGGGTCACTATTTCTAGAAGATATGAGGGGAGAACCAGTTCACTGAAGGAGATAACCCTATAAAAATAATGCATGCAACGGTTTGATATCTGGATTTAAGGAGCAAACATGCCAATGGCTTGGGGAAAGGAACTAAGCTTTAGTATAGGAATTCCAATGGGAATGGGAATTCCTATAATAAAGGTCAGGGTACTGACCTAACCTAGCAACATCTTGGAAGGTCAAGAGAGGGCTTATGGGAAGATGAACAAATGTCTTTTAGGCCCCCATCTACAATGCCATGATAATGCAAATTGAACTGGATTATATGGCAGTGTGGACTCATATAATCTAGTTCAATGCAGTTCAAACTGCATTGTATAGCAATGTCGATGGGGCCTAAGAGTATCCATTTAAATCACATATGAGTCAAGATAGGTTGATAATAGAGGGAGGACAACACTTCAGGTCCCTCAAACCAATGAGCTCAAGCATGGGCAAACTTAGGCTCTCCAGGTGTTTTAGACTTCAACTCCCACCATTCCTAACAGCTTACCAGCTGTTAGGAATTGTGGGAGTTGAAGTCCAAAACACGTGGAGGGCTCAAGTTTGCCCATGCCTGATCTAGCCATATTACTACTACCTGTTGTTAGATATTCTTCAATCTTCAGTGTTAAACATTGTTGGATTTCCAACACACTATTGTAGAAAATTTTGATTACCATGTTTTCAGATGGATAGTTTGTTGTGTATGTAGAACATCTTTATATCTTTTACATGGAAGATGTAATGGAGTGGAATGATGAAACAGGGCATTCTGGCAGTTCTGAAAATGTGGTCTGTGAGGCTTCCTTCTGGGCTTTCACAAAACCAACTTGTTGCATGACGGATAAATGACTTCATAGAAAAACGTTAGGCAAAGAGCAAGGTGCTCTCCATATGAGAACTATACATTATTCTGATAAATTGTTAAATACTGGTTTCTCAGTTATGTCAAAGTGACTGATAACACTAGGCTTATTGCACCACAAGTCCATGATATCTGAGAAAGGGGGGTCATTTCCTAGCACCTTCTTTTAATAAAGGGTCTTAGTGCATCCCTTTTTCTCAAGGCTACTTTGCTTCTTCCTTACAGAGGACAGTCCCAGCCCACCACCAGAGATGGACAACTTTATGGAAATGCTGGCACAAACACAGAGCCGGCGGATGGATGATCAACGCGCCAACTTTAACTACCTCCCAGGCTTCCAAAACGCTGACCGTAATAGCAGCAACAAACCAGCCTCTGGAACCACAAAGGTGAGGGAAGATGAAAAGATGTGAAGGGAGAGATGACATTCTTATACCTCAGAGTGTAGTGGTGTTGCCTCTTTAGAACGGAACTTCCAGAAGTTTGCCGCCGGATCAGGGAGCTTTAATCCAAAATCTCCAGTATGTCATATTGGTCACGGCCTCTTCACACACCTTCGGAGGCTGGAAACATTTGAAATGTATAAGCACCATAATACTGCACTTTTGGTTTTCTCATTTTGAAACATTTGTACTACATTTCCTATATAAAACCAGCAAGGAGGCTTACATACGCAAATTAAAAAACATACAAAATGCTTTTGAAATATTTAGAAAACATTACAATTAAAATTATACTCACATTTTCAAATTGACATAAAAATAAAACTGTAAATACTCTATATGCTCGAGTATTAGCCGAGTTTTTCAGCCCCTTTTTTAGACTGAAAAAGCTCCCCTCAGCTTATACTCGAGTCAATGTTATTTATTATTTTACTCTGTTATTATTATTACATGTATTATGTTATTGTATTTATTATTACATTTATTATTTTCTCTATTATTATATTTATTAGTTTACTCTATTGTTGTTACTCTATTATTATTGTAAGCACTATTTATTGTTATTATTACATTTATTAGTTTGCTCTATTATTATTACATGTATTATTTTACTCTTTATTTTTATTGGAAGGATACGTAAGGACATTTATATTGAAGATTATATGAAGATACGTAAGGACATTTATATTGAAGGTTTAATCAGAGTTGGACAGTCTTATCTTAAATTACAGTTTCATGAAAATATTCAAAAACATTTAACCTTCTGATGCCTCCATTAATGTAATTTTATTGGCATCTATTTTTATTTTGAAATTTACCAGCTGCTGTATTTCCCACCCTCAACTTATACTCGAGTCAATATGTTTTCCCAGTTTTTTGAGGTAAAATTAGGTGCCATGGCTTATATTTGGTCGGCTTATACTTGAGTATATATGGTAAATCCCACAAGCCATATAAACATTCACTACCTTTTCCTACCTCACTACCAGCACTGACACCACCAACAAGCTATTTTGCAAGCATTTCAAAAACCTGCAAACCTTCTTCCTTGGAGACAATAACAAAATGTGCATGAATTTCAACAGCTATGATGATTTCAATGCCCTGAAAGAGTGTTGTCTCTGGCATGAGAGATGATTACTTCATCTGCACAGCGAAACTGAAAAATAATTTTTTGGTCCACTACCACTAGGGGACAGTGTTGCTTGCCTTCTCTACCTAAGCACCACAAAAGAACTTCCATGATGCCAACCTGGGAAGATCTATTCATCTATCTGGAAACTTGGGGGTTACATCCCGTTGATCTCTGGAGGACAGCTTAAGTTGTTTATTTTAGTTTTCTGTTCATGGTCTTATCATGAAAGGCCACTACTATTTCCATTTAAAAGACAGAAACAAAAATTGATATAAAGACCACTCAGGACATGACTAGACTGCATATGAATCCTAGCCGCTTTGACTTTTAACAGTAATAATTATAGTTGCAGGAGTTACAGTTTAAAAGGTAAATGCAGTGTTTGCGACACACTATGAAACAGTGTCTAGAGATCCCCATCCTCATTCATGTACCAACAACTACGGTACTTGGCTGCATGTCAAAGATCCATGGTCCTCATAGTAGTTTGTGCATTGGGTTATGACATTGGAGAACTGGATTCAAATCCTCGCTCAGCCATGGAAACCAACTGGGTGTCCCTAGAAAGTCACACTGTCTTGACCTCAATGGAAAGCAAAGAAACAACCCCTCTGAAAATTTTTGCCAAGAAATCCCCTCAATAGGGTCCTTTTGGTTTCCCATCAAAATTATTTATCGTATCAGAAGTGAATCAGGGGTACAGTTGTAATGAATTTTAACAACACAAAATTAAAAAACTTGGCATGATACTAAATGTTCTTTGATCAGAAGCTGGCCACTTGGAGTGCCTCTGGTGTTGCTGTGAGAAGTTCCTCCATTGTGCATGTGGCAGGGCTCAGAGGCATTGTAATAAATGGTCTGTGGTTTGCTGTTTTCCATACTTGCATGTCGTGGACTCCACTTTGTGGCCCCATTTCTTAAGGTTGGCTCTGCACCTCATGTTGCCAGAGTGCAGTCTGTTTAGCGCCTTCCAAGTCGCCCAGTCTTCTATGTGCCCACAGGGTGAGTCTCTCATTCGGAATTAGCCACTGGTTCCGGGTTTTAGCCTGCCACTTTTGGACTCTCGCTTGCTGGGGTGTTCCTGCGAGTATCTCTGTAGATCTGAAGGCAAAACCAACTTGAAGGCACATGAGAAAAATAACAATCCAATATAACAAAGACAAAAATCTAATTTTTCACACCAGCAACCATTTGTTTTTGTATGTGGACTTAAATCACCTTTTCCATTTTTAACTCCTAACATGAATGCAAAACCTTCTTTGACTGAAATATATATATTTTTCCTCTGAATTATTACTCACTTTGATGCATCCCAATGTAATACAAAGAACTCAAGAGGCCTGGCAAAATGCTTTATAATCTAGGAGTGATGGGATTTTTCACACATTTGTTTGCAAGAGTTACATTAAAAGCAACAATGAAAAACCAACAATCTTGACCATTCAGGATATGCATTGCAGCTATGGATTATTCCTACTTCTGAAATATTTTAGATCAACTCCTCCTCTTTACTTATCTATATTTTCCAATCCTCTTTAGCAAAATAATCCAATATGGAAGAAGGAACTGGGTTTTTCAGGTACAAGTACATATTGCACATAGGAGAGCCCTTTTACTAAGCGGCCCACACATATAAATATCATGTTAATTGTGAACCCTTTGTCTCCCTCTCTTGGTGGAAATTATTAATCTTGCTTGTTGGTCTCTTAGACAGACTGTCACTAACTTTCTCCTGCTTCATGATTCAACAAATTAACTTTCTGTTTCTTTCCTGTGTTTTCTAACCAGATTAACCCAATGACTTGTTTGTGCTTTGACTGTTTCATGTTTAGGACCTTCGAGAGAAATTTGGCAAGACTGCTTTCAGGCCGGAGAATGGGCAGATGGGCTCTCTCAAAATAGAGCAGCGTTTCTCAACCTGAGAGTCGGCAAAGACCATCAGAAAACTCAGTATTTTCTGCTGGTCGTGGGAGTTCTATGTGGGAAAATTTGGCCCAATTCTATAGTTGGTGGGGTTCAGAATGCTCTTTGATTGTAGGTGAACTATAAACCCTAGCAACTACAACACCCATATGCCAAGTCTATTTTCCCCAAACTCCACCTGTGTTCACATGTGGGTATATTGAATCTTCGTGCCAAGTTTGGTCCACATCCATCGTTGTTTGAGTCCAAAGTTCTCTCTGGATGTAGGTGAACTACAGCTCCAAAACTCTAGGTCAATGCCCACCAAACCCTTCCAGTATTTTATCTTGGTCATGGGAGTTCTGTATGCCAAGTTTGGTTCAATTCCATCATTGGTGGAGTTTGCTTGTAGGAGAACTATACATCTCAGCAACTTCAACTCCCAAATGACAAAATCAATCCTCCCCCAACCCCACCAGTATTCAAATTTGGGCGTATTCGGGTATTTGTGTCAAATTTGGCCCAGTGAATGAAGATACATCCTGCATATCAGATATTTACAATTCATAACAGTAGCAAAATGACAGTTATGAAGTAGCAATAAAATTCATTTTATGGTTGGGGGTCATCACAACATGCAGAACAGCATGAAGGGGTCGCAGCATTCAGAAGGTTGAGAAACACTGCAATAGAGGATTTAAGATCCAAATGGGAGTCTATAAGAGGGGTGGCTCCCTGATTACCATGTGAGTGTGAGCTATGATCAACAACCAGAATTCAGAAGAACAAGTGAATGCTGAAACTATGAATTCATTTTATTGGAGGAAATAACCAAGAAAATATCTAAAGAACTACATGCTTGCAAAGCTTTGGAAGCCAGCCGTGAAGTTATGGGGTGTTTTTTTTATGGAGGTGCAGTCAGAAATTCATGGGCCCATCCTTGGCTCTCCAGTCCCCAGACTGATGTACTGGCTGAATCTCCCTTGACCCTGGTCATATCCTAAAGCAGTGGTTCTTAACCGGTGGGTCCCCAGATGTTTTGGCTTTCAACTCCCAGCAATCCTAACAGCTGGTAAACTGGCTGGGATTTCTGGGAGTTGTAGGTCAAAACACCTGGGGGACCCAGGTTGAGAACCACTGTCCCAAAGAGTCTTCTCCAGGCTAGGATTAATACCTACAAAGTTTGAATGGGACAGCTGCACAAAGCCCTTAAAATCTAGGAGCACTTTTTAGGGACAGCAAAAGACAGATGAACTTGAGGATTAGAAACGTGACTAGTTCAGCAGCTGAACATGAGTCCAAGAGGACAGACGGTGGTCAGGTATTTCCAGTCATTTCCTAGATTGCTGGTTTGACACCCATCAAACAGATTGATTAGGCTGGGAGGCAACCTTGTTGATACCGAAAGATAGACCCAGATTTTATAAAGAGAAATACAGAGGCAAAACTACCTCCATTCTTTTTTCCTGCATGTTTTACTATCATTATGGCAGGAAAACTCTGGCCCTGAATTTTGGATTATCATGCCCTCAATCCCTTGCTTTAGTTGAGTGGATTTATATGTCCAAATACTTGGAGGGCCAGAAGTTCCCTGCCTGTATATTGGTGGTACTAGGATCATATGAATTATGCATCACAGGAAGTATTTCCAGGGCCAGATGAGCAACTGAGCCACATGGAGTCTTCATGGATGGATCCAACACTCTCCATAGAAGAGTCTCCATGACTGCCCATTAAAATTATGGAAGCGACGTTTCCTTGTCCATACCCTAGTTTCTTCCTCTCAACCCGATATAGTAAGGGAATATGTCCTTCATCGAATTTCCGATTTGCAGTATAAGGAAGGTTTAGAGGTCTTTTATAATGTCCCAACCTTATAATTAGAGCTCCTCAAGTAGCAACTCCTCAGCTGCTCCCAGTCTACTCACCTGATGGATGGTTCCAAGCTTGAAACCTAGTAGATCACATCACTTCAAAAGCAGGATTTGCTGAACTAAAACCTTTGTCAAACACTGGCATTTACCTTAACATATATAATGTAGAATTACAAATAATGCATGAATGCATTATAGTCCTTTGGGTTTTCCAGAGGTGAGTATCAGACACACTGACAAAGGTAAGTTATGCCATTAGAAAAGTGTACTTTTAACTAGAGTAAAAGTTCCTTTAGGAAAGCAATGCCTGCCTACTTCACAAGTCATGGGCTACAACTTGTGTTTGCAGTTCTCTGTGGTAGCAATAGGCATTCACAGCTCATACTGGGAATTTTAAAATAAATACGAGAGCAACAGTGCCTTTGTGCTACCCATGTCTTGTAGTCTTGATGCGAATCTTGTTCACTTTGTTATGTCAGTACATTTGTGTGTGTGCTTGTCTTTCTCTCTCCATGTGTAGTGAAGCAGCTCCGTTGGGAACAAAAACACTCCCATCTTTGCTGCTCTCCAACCATCGACCATCGTTTTGTGTGTTCTTCTTTGCAGAAATGAATGCTTCCCAACCCGGTTCAGGGAAGGCACAGACATGGGCCTGATGCCGCCAAACACAGCACTCTACCACTCGCCCAATAGCATCCCCTCACGGCAATACCTGCCCCACACATTCTCTGTAAATGTCCTGCCACTTCAATAAAGGCTCAGATGTTTTCCTCCTCGTTAATTTCATTAGCAAATTACCCTTAACAATAAACTGGGGGCAGCTGTGGTACACTACTACTGCTACACTACTACTACTGCTACACTGAATGGTCATTCCTAGAAACATTATATCATGTTATGGGGTGGGGAAAGATTGCCAAAGCAAACAGACGGCCGGGGGAGGGGTTGGGGAGTGACATATAACAACTGTACCAGCTAAGATGCACCCACACCCCATGAAGAAGTTAAGAAAGATGCAGGTGCTCTTGGAAATATTGGTTTGAGTAAGTGTTGTACACTGTGCAGAAAACAAAGCAATGTTATGGAAACATAATTCACAAGGATACATTTGGTCCATATTCTCCTCAATAATTGTAGCTCACATACAGTGCACACAGGGCTTCCTTTCTGAATATGAATAACCACACCACTGTCAGGAAATCAAAATTGGAGCTCATCTATCCAAGGATTGTGACCGAAGTGTGTGATTGTTAGCTGCCTTGAGTCCTCACTGGGAGAAAGGTGGAGTATAAATAAAGCAAATAAAGTAAATAAATAAATAAAAACAAATGGATGCAAAGGTTAAAATAGCACATGCACTCACAATTGTACACAATTCCAGTGAACTCAAATTGTGTGATAGTTGAATCTTATTTTAAAAGGAGTAATGGCACAGCGGATGCGACCAAACAACCATGAACATCATGCATAGTTATGGTTGCAAGGCATCTTTCTCTTCCAGCATCTCACTGCACTTCCCACCCCCACAGTCAATTCCTGGTCCCGTCTTTACATGCTCTAAAGCAGAGGCATGAACTATATGGCTCTTCAGATGCTGGGTTGCAAGTCCTATGAGCCCTATCTGATTCAGTCAATGTGAGTAATCATGCGGGTTGCAGTCAAGCATTAGAGAGATACAGTACACTCACCCTCTACACAATGTCTGTTTTCTTGCAATAAAAGTACGTGGGAAGAAAGACAACAGAAGGAAGATATCCCTGGTCGTGTACATATGGAAATACGCTGAGAGTTCATATAATTCAAGATCGATTTTAAGACAAAGGCAAAGCCAAAGGTATTCTGGCATTTGAACATTTCCAAGTTTATCATAACTTGGACGTCTATATGCCCAGTATTGCAGTTCCATGGAATAAAGTACAGCAGCGGGAATCAAAGGACAACTGAACAAGCGACATCAGATGTGAACAAAAGGCTGCTTTTCACAGCTTCATATTAAATATTTTTATAATTCACTCATTGCAGCCAATACAGAAAGGTACACTTCCATAGGCTGCAGGCCAAACAATAATGAATATGCACGTCAAAAATAAATATATACCAAGATCAGAAGAGATATCCAGAGCCTAGTTCTGACTAGTTGAAATTTGTTTTTGAACGTTAACTCTCTAACAACTACAATTTCCATCTATCTGGGCCAAATTTCCCCTGCTTCCTAAAATCACTTTTGCCTGTTGCCTTCTGCCAAAAAACCAACCAACCCCCCCCAACAAAACCTGGTAGGAGACTCTTCCTTGGCCTTTGCACTTTTCTCATGTGAGTCCCTTCTCTCCTCAACTCGTCTTTTTCTGTTAACCAGGCTATTACCTCGTCTGCTCCTTTCCTTGACCTTTTCCTTCTGAGCTGGGCTCTCCCAACTCATTGGGAGCTCTGCAAACTCATTGACCTGTGAGAGTGTGCGTCTCAAAAGGAGAGCAGGAAGCTTCAGAGCTATGAGTGGATCCTCCAGGCTGAAGGATCCTGCAAAGATCATTTCATCACACACACTTCTTGGAAGCACAGAAAAAATAAGCTGGCTAGCACTATGTGTAAATGATTCCTGTTGTTAATGACCAGTGTTCACCTACATAGTCTATTACATATCATTTTAAATATCTCTAGGGACACACATCAGTTACTTTGCTGTGTACATTTAAAGTTTACTCAGAAAGAGTTATGAAATATACTGTATCCGCACGCACACAGTTTGCACATGGGAATATTGTACAATAGTTTGGATATATTCTACATAATTCATATTTTGAATTGTAATGCTTTCATCAAACATTTATTTATCCTGATGTTGGAATTTACAGAAGGAAACATCACTGGAATTACATTCATCCAGCCCAAGCAGACCGTCCAAATGTTTGTGAATAATGCAAAAATACAGAGAATTGCTCTATTGGGATAAGTGCAGCGCAAACTAGCTCAAAGTTTTGTACAAAGCAGAGACTATGCACACACATCCAAGAAGTTGGATCTGTAAGCATATAAAGACAACATGTTGCTCTGGTTAACTCATAATATTTGAACAAAATACAGCAATTAAAACTGAAAACAGAAGCAATAGGTAACATTTGTTACAACAAAACCGTTGAATCTTAAAATGAAAACATATGGATTAAATGCTCAGGCATTTCTATCTAACAGAGAAAATGCTTCTTTGGCCTGCTTTCAGCTTTAGATCTTGTTGGCACGCAATCGGCTGTGTTTGGTATTAGAAGATGTGATAAAGCAGAATAAAAGAAAATAATCAGGTGAAATGTGCCAGGCTGTAAAGATAAACTGTTCACATGATAGATTGATTTGGTTTTTAAAAATACACTATTCCATGCTCTAAAAAAGTCATAACACATCCTGACCAAATGAACAGCAAAGAACACAGGGATTCAAATGCCTTTAGTGCCTCTCAGGCTGTGTATGGGTCAAGGGATAGACAAAATAACATTTAGCCAAGTTCACATCTCAAACTCCCTCACAATTCAATGTCTCATTTGTGACCCAAAGTGGCCTGCTCTTTTGCTCACTTTGGAACTTCATTACACTGGAGGCCACAAGCATCATAGGATGCTTCCACCCCAGTTAATTGACAAAATCCCAGCCACCCATCACACGATGCATGCTCACTTCTGGCAAGGCTTCATTGGTGAACTGGGGCACAAGCATCCTACAATGCTGCGCCCAGAACATGGGAGGCTTCCCGTGTTCTGTTTGGAAGAACAGAACATGTGTGATGGGGAAGCATCATTGTGGGTGAGGCGAAGCAAAACAACACAACTGTAAGGCTATCTGTACCCAACACAGTGTCAACAACTGGGGGAAGAGTCTATTACAATATCAGAGGTCACCACAATCAATTGAATCAATATTCAATATGTATTAAAAGTATTCAGAGTGTGTAAATCAAAATATAAGGGCATAGCACATCACAAATCTCATATCATAACACACATTAATAATAGCACATATCAAACATATCTGGCAATACATCAATCATAAGAGGCTAAGGGGGAAATCACCTCCATATAGATATCAAAAAGACATTTCATATATTCAATCTTCATAATATTAACATTTGATATATCACAATAACATGCAGAGTGTCCGTACTCACGCAGCACCAGTAAAGCTCCGTATACATGTGAAGCAGTTCAAAGAGTAAATCCAAGCCCTTCTGGGGGAAATATGGCTCCACAAGGATTTTAAAGTGGTCCCAACAAAGTTCAAAAAGGGTCCAAAGTTTGGCTGAAAATTGCAGAGTAATCCACCGCCCAATGGCGAAACGCGAGCCGCTAAGCTCTGCCTCTTCTGAAGGGGCTAGGAGAGTGGCGGGCTCTGTCCATGATGATCCAGCCCACGCCTTGAGTTGGACTAGAACTCTCAAAAGGTGCTAAGGACAAAGTGTCCTGGCAGAGATCACTGGGTGCACATATGAAAATACAAATATAAATGGCAAAATATGTGCGGAGACGGAACACTGGCCCTCAGAAGGCTACACCTCCTTAGCGTCTCCAAGCCCACATACACACACACTGGAGGATGCTTAGGTGGCTCTACTCCCATGTAATCCAAGCTCATGGACGATCCAAACGGCTGTCATAAAGGAGGCCAAATCAGCTAGGTGGAGGAGCCCACCCGGAGAATCACAGGTGTGGAAGAATCACGGGGGTGGGGTGGGGGCGACGGGATCATAGATATTGGGGCCCATTCTTCCGTTTCGCTAGGGTAATGCTAGCTTTATCAAGGCCCGATGTTTACTTATTCATGCCTGGGTAAAGGCGTCCAACAGGTAAATACCTTCAATCAATAGGCAAAAATCCATCAGCATAAGAGGACAAGCCTTGACCACAATAGCAGTGAGGCGAGGCGCCAGGATTGCCCCACTGCCCTGGCAATTCATCACAGAAGCTGGCAAATCACCCTACGCAACCTCATCAATGTGATGAGGTCATTAGATAGATAACGGGGAAAAATATCTCTCCCACCGTAGTAAACCTCAGTTTCAAGAGATTTAATAAGAGTTTATTCTATAATAAATGTGACCATCACAAAGGTGCTGGGGAACTGTATTCCATTTTGAAAATACATTTCTGACTAAGGTCCTCCTCCAATGGCTAAGGGTGGTTTTTTTTTTGGGGGGGGGGGAGATCAAAGGAATTAAATGTCACATCCTTTTACTGAAAATAACATTTGATTACCCGACAAAAAGAAATATTACTATCCAAACACATCTGCAGTCTAGGATCTGAGACAAAGGCCAGATTTTTAGCTACGTTATTGCATTCTGTATGACCAGAGAAGTCCTATGAGCAATGTATTATTTGCAATCAGCCACCGAAAACTGTGGAGGGTGTGACTTACTCCTAAAGCCACTGGGATGATAAAGGATCAGGGCACTCTTTGTTCAATAATATTATAAATCCAATCTTTTTGATCCTTTAATTATCAAGCTGAGTTGCAACCTTCTACAGATTTTAGACCAGCTTTTCAGATAATCTGTTGAAATACCTCTCCAATGCCTTCTTGCTTGCCTCTCAAGCAGCTTGTTTTCTGTCCATGTGATAGGGCAGGAAGGTCTACAATTTGTGTTTGAACGGCAAGAAGATACAAGGTGAGATGGAAATTAATGACCAACTAACAACTTCCTGGTCTGGAATTTCATTGGAGCCAGAAAATTTGCTTGATTGCAATAACTCAGATCACACTTGATCTCCATGCTAAAACCATTTACCTCTCTCATGCAGGTCAATGGAACTCCTGGTTTGCATTACAAGTAGATGAGTGAGCAGGAGGAAAATCAATCTCCAGCTGTTTCATGTTTTTCTCCTTTCTTCTTCTTTCACTACTCACAAAATGCACAAAAATACTATATATACCAACAAAATTAAATATTGGGATGCTCACTGATGCATAGTTTAATTCCTTATAACACTTTAGCTGAGCAGTGCTGCTGTTGGGTTGCTGTGAGTTTTCTGTGCTTTATATGGCCATGTTCCAGAAGCTTTCTCTCCTGACATCTCACCCACATCTATGGCAGGCATCCTCAAAGGTTGTGAGATCTGTTGGAAACTAGGAAAATGAGGTTCATATATCTGTGGAATGTCCAGGGTGGGAGGCAAGTTTGAATGTTGCAATTGGCCACAGATAATATAAACCTCACTTGCCTAGTTTCCAACAGACCTCACAACCTCTAAGGATGCCTGCCATAGATGTGGGCGAATGCTACTGGAGCATGGCCATAAAGCCTGGAAAATGCACAGCAACCCAGTGATTCCAGCCATGAAAGCCTTCGACAACACAGTGCTGCTGTTATTTTGCCTCTAAATATGGGGACTCACACCTAAGAATGGCTTAGAACAGTGGTTCTCAACCTGTGGGTCCCCTGATGTTTTGGCCTTCAACTCCCAGAAATCCTAACAGCTGGTAAACTGGCTGGGATTTCTGGGAATTGTAGGCCAAAATACATGGGGACCCACAGGTTGAGAGCCACTGGCTTAAAAGAAGCTCTGGTCTTCCCGAACATTGGAGAAGAGACTACATGTGGGAATAATGAGACTGAATATTCACATATGACATTACAGTGATTGTGCTGACATGCCTCCTGGAACAACCATACATGTATTAGTCCCAGTCCAGCACACTTAGCCAGTCACGAAGATCAAGGGCTTCAGTATATGTAACTTTTTGTTAGATTGTATCTGTTCTCAATAATGGACTTCTTGGGGTCCATCTGCACTGAAGAATTAATAGAGATTGATACCACTTTAACAACCATAGCTCAATGCGATGGAACCATAGGAGGAGGAGTTTTATAAGGTATTTAGCCTTCTCTGCCAAACAGTGATGATGCCTCACCGAACTACAATTTCCATGGTTCCATAGCATTGAGCCATGCCAGTCAAAGTGGGGTCAAATCCATTAATTCTGCAGTATATGTGCAGCCCCACTGGGTTCAGGTTCTGGCTTGTAGCCTTAAGAAACCTGTATTCAAGGAAACAACCCAATTGTCAGGTCGGTAATGGTCACTGTGATCCTGAATCAAACACCACAGACACCATTGGCAAGATCAGACCATACATGCCAAGATCTACTGCTTTCATTCTGAACAAACAGCTGCCAGCCTCGTGATTAAATTCCGGTCACAGCTACATCAACCTCCATTTCTTTTCTTTCCAGCCAGGACTGCCTGAGTCTTCAACCTACTAGAGCTGGTTTGGAAGCATAAATATGACAGTGAATCAACAGTACTTTATAATAAACATAACGAAAAGAAGTATTGAACAACAGAGTGTAAATAACTTGTTTACTTAATGTACCTGTCTTTCTTCCTGGGTGAAATCCAAGATAACTTCCAGAAGTTTAAAACAATATTTAATTAAATGACCATACAGTGATTTTTAAAATCACTATTTTTAAAGCTTTTAAAAATAATTAAATAATATTTTCATAAAACTGGTAAACAGTTAAAACAGGTTTAAAATACAATTACACTGAACTGGTGTTAAGTAAAATGCAACACCCATGCTAAAGTTAAAACTTCTCTGCAGATGGAAAGAGATCAGGGTGATCAATTGAACCTCTCAAGGAAGGGAGTTTCATAGTTGGGAAAATTCTGGGAAAACTGGGAAAATTCTCTCTGATGCCTTCACCAAATATGTCTGTGAAAATAGTGGGGTTGAGAGAAAACCCTCTCTTGCAGGTCTTAAAGCTCACACTAGCTTACATAGGGAGATGTGAGAACCCCCTGGGTTACAAACATAATAGGTATGTAAGTTTGTTCTTAAGTTGAATTTTTATGTCAGTATGTTTGTTTTGCTGTCTGTGCTCCTGTACAGAAGATTTCACCTCACTGTTCCTGTTACAAGTGAGTTTTGAAAATTTTGAGTTCTAGAAATCCTTGTTTTTGTTAGATTGTATCTGTTCTCAATTATGGACTTCTTGGGGTCCATCTGCACTGAAGGATTTCTAGAACTCAATGATAGCTTTTTTAGGAGAGAATTTCCCTTCCTAGGAGTGGATTTCTTCTCACTTCCTGTTGTCTCTTCCCCATTTGAAATTAGGAGTCAGATGTTAAATCACATGTTTGTAACTTGGGGAGTGCCTGCATAGTCTCCAAATAATATGGACCAAAACCATGTAAAACTTTAAATATCAAAACTGTGGCCCTAGTATGTACATTGCCATGAAATGCAGTTTCTATAATACCATATAATTGCTTTGAAAGACATTATATCAGTCTATACTGACAATATAACGCAATTTCCAACAGTGTAAATGAGCCCTGTGCCTGGAAATGATTCAAATGATTCCTGTTACCAGACCCAGTCAGTAGCCTGAACACAGTATTTTGAGCTCACTGAACTTTCTAGTTTCCAAAGCCAGCCCCACATAGTCCAAACAAGAAGTAATCAAGGAACATGTCACCTGACTTCTCAAGAAACTGTCAAAGCTGGCACACTACTTTTCACTGTGCAAACACACTCCCCCAAATCACCAAAACCTGGGAATTCTGACTCAGTTTCAAGTGCATGAAGTCCAAGCTGAAAATCTGAGATTTCAGGGAAAGAATAGCCCAAGTATGGGCAAACTTCAGTCCTCCAAGTGTTTTGAACTTCAACTCCACAATTCCTAACAGCCTACCAGGAGTTTAAGTCCAAAACACCTGGAGGACTGGAGTTTGCCTATGCCTGATATAGCCCCATCCATCTTGAGCTGAATCCCTGTTCCCTGATCTGCCTTACAACTGACTAAAAGTACCTCTGCATTATCTGGATTATGTTTCAATTTGTTCGCCCTTATCCAGCCCATTAAAGACACTGGTTTAGTACAGAGATAGGTTCCTTGGAATTACATTTAAAGAGAGGTATAGTTGGGTGTCATCCACCTACTGGTGTCACGGAATCCAAGCTCCACATGACATCTCCCAGTAGTTTCATGTAAATATTAAACAGAATGAGGAACAGACCTGAGCCCTGAGGACACCACAAGCCAGTGGCCACAGTGCTTAGGAATCCCCCAGTACCACCTTCTGAGTCCGCCCCTCCAAAAACCATTGAAACCATTGTAGAACAGTGCTCCCAAGTCCCTTCCCAGAGAAGCAGCTCAGGGCCCTTCCACACAGCCATATAATCCAGTTCAACATAGATAAAATATAACACAACAGAATTCATAAAAACAATTTCAGCAGTATAAAACAACACACATAATATAATATATAGCAAACATCTAACCACCATCAGTGGTCTGAGTAGTGCACAGTTCTGTGCACTACTCAGTGCTAGTACAAATCATTTGCAAAGAACAGGGCTGATGGATAAAGTGCTGAAGCCAGATGACAAGATCGGGAAATTTGGGGGAGCGGTAATATAAAGAGAGCACTATATCTCTAGTTAGGTAATAGTGGTAAAGTGCAAGAGGTGGTTTTGGATCAAACTGGGGACCAAGATTATTTAAGGAACTGTCTAGTCAAAAGCACAGTGGAAATTACACATTTTAGCTCCTTATGGAAAGTGGACAGGGTGGGTGTCAATCTAATCCCCCTGGGGAGATTATGACACTTCTGTTAACAACAGGCAACTAAGACTAAAATGACTCCTGATTTTATTGAAACATAAAGTTATAACCTCTGCTTTAAGACCTCCAAAGAAGAAGAAGGAGGGAATCCCAAGGGAATTCACTTCGCTCTTGAACACTACTTACAGGAAAGTTCTTCCTGCTTAGGTGAAATCTCTTCTTTATAGATTCTTTATAATTGGAATCTATTAGTTCTCAGTCTAATCTCTGAAAACACACTTGCTCCATCTTCTGCATGACATCCCATCATGTATCATGTTACAAATAACGCCTATCATGTTACTCTCAGCCTTCTCTTCTCCATGCGAAATACAGTACAACTTCCATATCAGTGGGGCTGGTACCCAGGTTTTTATTTATCCACTTCCAACAAAATATCATCTCTCTAAGCCTTTTCTCTTCCAGTATGACTCTATAGTATTCTCGGGTTCATTTTAGAAGGGTTATTCACCCTATTGAAATGAAGGACTTCAACGGGGTTATTCCACTAGGATTATCCACCAGTTCATGTATTCATGGGAAATCCATGAACACATCTGCTTTAGATAGGAGGGGTTGTATTGGATACTAAACTCCCGAAGACATTTTTCATAAGGATTGGTTTCCAAATCTTTAGTAATTTTAGTGACTCTTCTCTGAAAATGCTGCATCTGTTGTTTGTTCTCAGCACTTCTTCTCTGTGCATTTCTTAGTGTACTGATTTGTTGGCTGTGCTTTTTGTGCTTTCAAAGATGCATTTAAGAAGGAAGTTTTCCAGGCTGGAAGGGAAACAAAGAACGATGTTGAGAGCCATCAGTGAAGAATATACTGTACAATTAATGCAGTTTGATATCATTTTAACTGCCATGTCTCAGTGCTATGGAATTGTGGGAATTGTAGCTTTACAAGGTCTTTAATTGTCTGTGACTTAACCAAACTACAGCTCCCAGGATTCCATACCATTGTGCCATGACAGTTAAAGTGGTGTCAAGCTGCTTTAATTCTACAGTGTACATGCACCCAAAGACTCCAGGAGACCAGAGTCTGGATCTCTGTTCAGTCACAGAAACCCACTTGCTGACATTGGGCAATTCACACTCTCTTCGCCTCAGAGGAATGCAATAACAAACTTCCACTTAATTAATCTTGCCAAGAAACCTCCATGATAGGTCCCCCCATTAGTGTCATCATGTCAAAAATGATTTGAAGTCACACATGAAAGTGTAGCCTTTTAAAATCACATTTATTATTATTAAATCACACCTTATTATTCAGTTTGAACTACATTATAATGGTGAATGTAGACTCATATAATGCAGATTGAACCACATTGAACTCAATTATATAAATCTACACTGACATATAATCCAGTTCAATGCCATTAATCTGCATTTCGAAACTGGATTATATGGCAGTGTAGATGGGGCCTGAAATGAGACAAAAGTGGATAGTTGGGTAATGACCCATCAATCAAATCAATCAAAACTTTATTACGGTCACAGACCAGCACAAAGCGGGCACAAGCGCCCTAAGAGGAGAAGGACAACTCCCCAGTAAACAGTTATTTAAAATCAGACTAGAAATCAGTATAAAAATATATTTTAAGAGACAGGATATTGTTGCCTTACGGTGTCAAATCACCCGTCTGATATTAAGGACAGCAGCACAGAACTTAGCAACACTGTAAGTCATTGCAGTGTTAGAGTCTGAAAGCAGCAGGGTGGAATAACATCTTTCACTGCGCCCCAGATCGTATAAATCTTTCGCCTTTTACTAAGGGTAATGACCCAAACATTTAACTTTTTAGCTCAGCAGAAATAATTTCTATAAACAATCGCATTTGGGGGCTTATTACTTTGTTTCTTTTGATAATTCAACAACTGAACAAAAATACAGGGCTATAATATTTCTCTAATGGTTATTAGATGAATCAGGATGGACTTTCTTTCTGGGTGGACTTTCTCCTGGTGCTTTTCTTAGACACTGAAAGCACGCAAGTTGCCCCTCCTTTATTTTACAAGTGTTTACCTAGGGCAGTGTTTCTCAACCAGTGTGCCGTGGCACACTAGTGTGCCGTGACGGACTTCCTGGTGTGCCGCGAGAAAAGCTCTCTGCCCCCCTTCCTTCCCCCCTCCTCCTGCCGAACTCCTGCTGCTTGGGAGAGGAGGAAGGGCCGGGCGGCGGCGAAGAAAAATAAGGGGCCGGGGCCCCAGCCAGCCTCCAATCCGCCATGACTCCCGCCATGACTCTCGCTCCTCGCTCGCTGAAGCCGCGTGGAGGAGGAGCCCTGGCCACTGAAGCCCGTCCACCACTCATGCTCCTCCTCTGTGGGAGAGCTGAAGCTGGGGGGAGAAGCGGGGCATGGCGCGGCCTGGCTCCACCCCCTCCCCCCAGCTTTGGCACTCCCAGCAGTTGCTCCCAGCAGGCCACCATCCCCCAGCCATTCTTTACTGTGTTAGAGTGTCATTTTGTGTCATTTTGGTTAGTGGTGTGCCCCCGGATTTTTTTTAATGTTAAAAGTGTGCCGCGGCTCAAAAAAGGTTGGGAAACACTGACCTAGGGAATATTTTATCATTTCCTGGAATAGTGAAGCTAACCTATGCCTCCATTCAACAACACAGTTTGAATACATTTCAAAGAACCATGGAATAAATGGTGAACCACTTCACAACAAAGAAACCCATTTTTTGCTCAGCCAAAAATTCTAAAATTAAAGCATTTATGTGAATATCTGCAACAAGTCAGCAGCTTCCAAGTCTGAAAAAAGGATCACAAACCATTCTAGGAACATTTGGAAGTGCTGACTTTTTTACTCCTGCAGAACAGGAATAAAATGATAATTATCTGGAAAATAAAATTTGCGGTTATTAGGACTGAGCCCTCCTACAACAGAAGTATCAGAACATAGAAGCATCGTTGGAAGAGACCATAAAGACCATCCAGTCCAACCCCTGCCATGCAGGAACACGGAATCAAACCCCCCACCCACCCAACAGAGGACCATCCAGGCTCTGCTTTCAAACCTCCAGGAAAGGAGACTCTACCATGCTCCAAGGAAGCATATTACACTGCTCTTAACGCCAGGAAGTTTTTCCTAATGTTTAGGTGGAATTTTATTTTCTGCAATTTGAATCTCTTGCTCTATTGTGTCCTAGTCTCCAAAGCAACAGAAAACAAGCTTGCCCCTTCCTCAATGTGACAACCTTTCAAATATTCAAACATGGCTATCATGTCCCCTATCAGCCTTCTTTTTTCTAAGCTAAACATACCCAGGACCCTTAGCTGTTTCTCATATGGCTTGGTTCCCAAACTTTTGATCATTTCGGCCTAGGAACACTGCTTTGTTGACAGCCAGTGTGGTGTAATGGTTTGAGCATTGAACTACAACTCTGGAGACCAGGGCTCAAATCCCTGTTCAGCCTTGGAAACCCACTGGATGATGTCAAGCAAGCCACTCTCTCAGCTTTAGAGGAAGCAAAAACAAACTCTCTCTAAACAAATTGTGCCAACAAAAATGCATGATAGGCTAGTGTTAGGGTTGCCATAGGCAACAAATTTATTGAATGAAAAAAATCATTAAAATTATAGCTCTGGAAATAAAAGAATATAATTAACATATGGGGGAAACATTCAGATTTATACAAAGATGATATGCAGATTCATTTTATGAAGCAGAGATTGACAAGGAAACATTAACTTTCTCCATACCTACATCCAACACAAATTCTCTTTACAAATTAGCAAATAATTTAGGAACATTAAATCTTAATGTTGGTATTGTTTACAGGCAATTATTTCATATTTCCCTAATTACATACCAGACTGGAATAACCTGTTCCCAAGTATGATCACAGGCAAATGGCTAAGGTGAATACCTCCTTACTATTCAGCAATGTTATTCCAGAAAATGAGAATGCACAAAGGACTGACCTTTCTGTTTGCTTTCCCAGGAAAGCATGACCTTGGCTTTATCGGAAGGTGCTGCTTCAGATAATCCATCTGTCAACATCACACCAATGGATGATTATTTCTCTTTCATCAACCGCATCCACGAGAAGCATTTGGAAGCTGTTACTGGCCAATTAAAAAGCCCAACTTCCAAACACGCCAATACTCAGGACCCGAGCACCTCTTCCTAAATACCTAGATCTGAAAGACCATCTCCACCAAATCTACCATGCTTGGCTCCAACTTTCTTCACCCCAGTGCTAGGGACCAGATTTTCTCCACCTCAAATTTGCAAATGTATTTTCTATATAGAGACTTCTCCGGACCCCAACTCCCAGAATTCCCTGGTAAGAATGATGTCTGGGGAAGTTAGCAATTCTGATCTAAAATAAAGCAACAAGGTAATAGACTACTCCCAAAGCCTTCTCAGAACCTGGAAGTGTTATTTTTGGGATGAAAACTCCCAGAATTCCATGGAAAATGTGTTGCCTACAGGATTCTGGGAGTAAGTCGAAAAACCAACTTTCCAAAGCTCTGAACTAAAATTATGATACGTCTTCTCTTCAAGACATGTTGCCCTTAGAAATAGGCATGCTTCTTGTTTCTCTGCTCTATCTAATGTAGTATTAACTTGCCATTAAATATATGCATTTGTATTATAAAATGCCTGTACTTTTTCCTTTCCTAAGGACTCCCCCTTGACAAGTTCTATTTCAATAGATAATTGAAATAAAAACTTTTCTTATAACTATATGTATAATGGGTGGTTATTTATGTAATAAGATGACATCTGAACAGAAATCCATGAAATATTGATGTCTATCATGAACATTATGAAGCTCGGATGTTCCATTAAGAATGAGCTGGAATCCTAGTCCAAACACAACATTCATTTATGTCTCATAAACACCTTATATGCATAGCCTGAAGTAATATTTTCAATAATTTTGGGCATGAACCAAAGTTTGTTTCACTGAATTATCTGAAAACAAAGGTGCCGCCATCTCAACTATCCATGTAGATAATTTGTGGTTATTTGGCATCACCGTCATTTCTGACTCTGAATTTATATACGATCAGGTAAGAAATCAATTCTTACATTTATTCATAATTACTTAGCAATAAAAAAATATGAGACACACAGGAAAAAACCAAGTGTTCAGGTAACTAAGCAGCACACTAGCATCCCCAGAACACCTTTTAAACAGTAACAAAAAAACAATGGTAGGACTTTAGTCTTGACCTATAATGCTGTTTTGATTAAAAGTTTACCGAACTATTTCTTTAAGGTGAGAAAAATATCAAAATCAGTTGAGTAACCTAAAAGTAGGTCCTCTAGGGATGAGGCAGCATTCTTCTGGGGTTTTTTTAATGCCCAAGACATCTGCTTTTCATAATGGGGTTTTTTTTGTTCTTAGAACTCTTTTCAGTTTTATAAACTTAGGTGCTTTTTTTTTTTTACAAATGCATGCTGCTCTAGGCTCATCACACATTTTCACCATGTCATTTACAGGTACTTTCTATGCAGTGTTCACAGTGTCATCTTCATAATCACTATCACAATCATCCCAATTCAACTATTTCATGTCAGCCAATGAATAAACAATGGGAGCCTCATTATCAATGTTAAAAACTTCATTACCCCCTTCTTCCAGCTTACTGATGGGCATTGCAGGTATGAATTTTGCATATGAAAGGAGGCCAGAAGTCACTGTTTTCTCACTTGATATACATCATCCTTCAAATTCATCAACTTGTTCATCATCACGGAACATAGTCACAGGTCAGAGGTTGTGCCAGGCCTGCACAACTGTGTCTCTAGTCGCTGTGTTCCAAGCATTGGCAACAGCATACACAATATCCTTCATGCTAAACTCTTTCTGAAAACCTTCCACACCCATGCCTTTGTTCACTGCTGCTAGCATACTGTTCAGGAAAAGGGTTTTATATTTAGTCTTCATTGATCTAAGAATACTCTGATTGCATGGCTGAATTAATGAAGTCACATTTGGGGGTGTCATGGCATGAACATTGTTTTTTATTAGCATTTCAACCAGAGGATGAGCAGAACAGCTGCTAAGGAGTAACAAAATCTTGTCATCATCATCCAGTCCAGTTTCCCTGCAGTGAGCATGAGCTACAGGAACACAATGTTTGTGAATCCAATCAGAAACAATATAATTGGTGATCCATGCCTTTGTGATAGAATAGTTATGGATTGGTAAGAAAGTTACTCCTTTAAAACAGTGGGGATGCAAGCTTTTGCCTATCACAAGTTTACAGTTGTGCCTGCCTGCTGCATTAGCACAACCCAACACAGTTATTCTGTCCTTGACATCCCCAATTCCTATTTCATCAGCTGTTGTCAGGGTCGTTCTGGGGCAATAATGCCCAAACCGTGATGTTTCATCAGCATTATGGACTTGTTCTGGGGTCAGATTTTTATCAGAGAGGACCTCAATAAACTTGTTAACGAATTTCTCCGGAACTTTGTGATCAGATGCTTTACCACCCCGAATCTTTAAAAATGTAATGTCGTGCCGTTTCTTAAATTTCTGCAACCAACCTTTTGAATATTCACAGTTCCCTTCAATTTTCAATTCATTGTGATATATCTTTGCTTGTTTCATGATCAGCATACCATTAAGTGGCAGGTGTTCGGTGCGACGCTGACGGATCCACTCTTTCAATACACGATCGAGATCTTCATTTTTAGTTTTATGCAGTGTTTTTCTATTTTTCATTAACTTTTCTTTATCGCTTTCAGCATAGAATTTCAAGAGTTTATCCTTCTGTTTCTTTAGATCATATATAGTGGTCATTCCAACACCATACTCTTGTGTAAGATGTTTCACACTTACACCACTGTCCAATTTCTCCAACAGCTTGACTTTCTGTGCTATAGATAAACACAAACGCTTCCTCTTTTTATCCGTGGAGAAAGTCCTGCTGGTCTGCACATGTGCCATTTTATTACACTTTGCCACCGTGCTTGCGCCCCTCTCCAGATTCGTGTCTTGTTTGTTCACTACTTGTGTTCTGGGTGAGATGTGAAGGTGGAGAATGAAGATCTGTAAGATGGCCAGAATCCAAGCAAATGCTTAGTGTAAATCTGGACCTCTCATTATTTCAGATTCTCACATTTTGTTCTAGCCTTGGATCTGTACCCAGCTTAATGTCTTTCTCCAGTCTCTTCCTTGGAATTTGTCAGCCACCCACATATAGCCTACAACCCAGCAGAACCACAGCTGTTGCCTTGAAGGAATGGGATTTTGGAAGAATTTTGTGATCGGGATACTTAGACTATAATTTTAAGTTTTATTCTAATTATGACTGTCGATATTTTTATAGGAACTGTACACTGGGTTGATACTTTCATGAAGCTATCTCCTAGAATGCTTTCTCTTGATCAGTCACTGACTGTTTTTCTTCCAAATTTGCATCATTTTACATTTGCTGACAATGAATCTGAACCTCGTTTGCTATTTTAATGCCAATTCTACCACTTCAGAGATATTTTTTAGAACTATTTGAAATTCTGTACTGCTGTAAATATATTTAACAGCATTGTGCCATCAATCATGGTCATGTTATTATTCACCCACAATCCCAGATAGTTTATGACATGTTAAAAATCACCAGTACCAATATAGCTCATGAGAGATTTTTGCAAATATGCTTAATTCATTCCATTACAGCCAAACCAATTGTTTCAGTTACAAGGTACAAAACAGAGGCAAGGCTTGTTTTCTGGTTGCTATGCTGGCAATTGATTGGGTTGGGAGGTGGTGGAGGCAGCCAGAGTTGTGGCAGTTGTCTTGATAATGGCTGCATTGCTGGTAAACTATTTTTCATCTAGTAATCCAAGTGCACCTCAGAAAATACCAGGATATGCACTGCTTCAGTCTTCTTGTATAGTGCTTTTATTCAAAGTCACTCAAATGAGAGAAGAGTCAAACTGAGGCTAAAATGTCAAAAGCTGGGTACATCAAGAGGCAGGAAAAATGACAGAAACAGCTGACCATAATCTGTGTCCTCCTCTCAGTCTCCAATATTAGCCCCAAAGGCTCTAACAGGCACATACAGATTCATTACTGGGAATACCATGTAGATCTGTATTGCGAGTCCCTTCATTCTGTCATCACAGAGTCTTTAGGAATCAGTTTAAACTGAAAAGGACTATAGTGATGACAAACTTCTTGAAGGTGCTTCACATTCTAGATGGAACAGGCCACGCCATTACTCCTTTGCCATTTGCCGCAGCCGCTCCTCCTGCATCTTCCGCATCCGTTCTTTGAAGTCTTCTAGCTCTTTTCTCTGCCAAAGAGAGAAGTGTCAGTTCCACCAGAAATCTGTTATGTAGATAACACAGTTCGTTGCTGAGGCATATTTACCTGGTAATCGTTTTCAGGTGGATAGATCTCCCTCTGTGGGAAGAAAAGCAAGAAAAAAGAAAATCATTTACGTACCGGAGTACATTGATAGCCTTGTTTTACATTTTACAAATTAATCCAAAACTATCCACCCTGAATTATCTCAAACAGAAGAAGGGTAGGAAAGTCAGAATGTTAGGGGAAGTGAACAGGTTCCCTAAACTTCATCAGTCCGTCACTGTCCCACTTAAGAAACAAAGCACAAATTACAAAATGCAGTGCTCAGGTGTAAAGCTGAACAGGTTATATGAACTATTTTCTGAGATAGAATAGACATTCTCACTCTCATGCCAAAACAATATTCTTATCCCATCCAGTTTGCATTAGTGCAACATATATTTTTAAATAAACAAGAAAAAGAATCTCTGGAAACACAAGAAAAAACAAAAAAAACCAAAACCAGCACAAGAGCTGAGCATTTTTCATAGTCTCAGGACTGTGAATGGCAATTGGAATATGAAAGAAAAGCAAGAGCTGAATACGCTGAATGAATAGGATAGCAGTAATCCTGAAGAGGAGCATGCGATTTGGAACAGCATTTTGATGCTGATTCTACTTCCTGTTATTACTTAACCTCTTGCTTTTCTGACATAACAGACCAAGAATGACTCAAAAACAAGATCAAAACTATCTTGTGGGCAATTGCACACTTCAACGCATCTGCCTTGTCAGAGCCAGAATCTAAGCAAGGGTTTCAATAACGACAATACAGTAAAAGAACAACAGGGTTCTTTCGCATTCCAAGTGCAAAGCTGAAGTCAACAGCACTACTTTAGGACAGAAAGAAAACGTCACTGGAAATCACTTTTCTAGACCACACTTTTATTCAACTTCTAACTGTAAATGAATACTAACCTTCCGTTTGACTACATATTCTTCAAAATATTCTGCCTGGTTTGAAATCCAGAACATAGCAACAGGGAATGTCAGATAAAGCATCATCTAGAGAAGAAGGAGACAAGTCAGAAGGTGACGGAGATACACTGGTTATATCAGCCCATCAAGAGTTAACATGCAGATTCAATAGACTGCATCCAACTTGCTCCATGAGGACAAAATCTCTCCTCCTCTGCTAAAGAGACTAGTTAATCCCCTACGGAAGATGGGGGGAAACATACCAATATTCCTAAACTAAACTTCTAAAGGTGTAATTGTTTCTGCATAAAAAGACCACCATCTGATGCCATGCATCTTAAACACAGGGGCCTGAATCCAATCTGCATCATCCCAGGAGATGTAACCCCTTTTAAGCAATAAAATTTAAATAAGTGTGGGTTAGCATTTGGCAATTCATTCAAAGGGTCTACTCTTGGGAACAGCCATTCATTTAGCATGACCTTTGTAACAAGAAGGATCAAATTAGCAAGCAACCAAGGGCAGCAGAAAGCACTGTGCACAACAGCAAGACAGGTGATAACACATCCTGGGCACTAAATCAAGATGATTGAATTGAATATTTGCATTATATGTTGGAAACCACCCTGAGTCCCTTTGGGAAGATAAGGTGTGGTATACGCATAGTTGTATTCTATTTTTATTATTTGTCCTAAATCTTGCATATATATGAAATGCACAGATTCCACTCTAGTTTTACATTCTCATCCTGATTATTATATAGCTTTCGCTCCCAAATTGAGATTCACAACAGCCCACAATTTTAAAGAACAATACAATTCAAAACATATCACCCCACAGACAAAGCAACTGGACAGGAAGAGGTATGTCCAGCACACCTCCTCCATAGTAACATGGCAATACGTCGCTTTCCCCCCAAAATTGGGGCTCAGCATTTTAAAGGAAAACACCACAATAATATCTAGTTTTCCCCCAAAGATTTGGGTTCAGCATTCAAAAAGAAATTACAATTAAAATCATATCATCCTAGAGCTGAAGCAAGGAACAGGCAGATGCCCAATACAAGCTCCTACAATTATTCTCCCCTTATCTAGGCGGAGGCAAAAAAGGGAACGCTAGCGAGAGAAGGAGGGTGTGATGTTTTTTTAATCATATCAGAAGCGGCTTGGGAATATACTGCAAGTCGCTTCTGGTGTGATAGAATTTGCCGTCTGCAAGGACGTTACCCTGGGAACACCCAGATGCGTCACCATCTTGTGGGAGGCTTTACTCATGTCCCCGCGTGGGAAGCTGGGGATGACAGATGGGAGCTCACCCCAACTCACGGATTCAAACTGCTGACCTTGAGGTCTTTCAAGTGAGCAGTTCAGCCAGCACAAGGGTTTGACACATTTGTATGACATGGGAAGTGGGGGGGAGATAACCAGTGAAAACAAGGACATTGTTTTCCTCCTCCGACACACACCCCTTGCATAAAATGGACCATCCTTATCTCTCTAGCGCCCTTTTGTGGCCTCCAGCCGTATAATGGGACAGTACCGTATCCCACTTTTCTCTCAAAGCGACTTACTATATCTATGGGGTGATAAGTTTTTAATTCTACTTTTAAAAAAAAGTTGTATGGACCTCATCACACTAGAGAATGAATCCACTTTAAATCTGGTTTCGGCCTCCTGCAGAATTCTGTGGCTCGTAGTTTAGTGAGCCTGTTAAAGGCCCCTCCCTAAACTACAAACCCCAGAATTCTTTAGGAGGCAGAAACCAGGTTTAAAGTGGATCCATTCTCTAGAGTAGAATTAAAAACATATCACCCCATAGACCAGGCCTGGGCAAAATTCGGCCCTCCAGGTGTTTTGGACTACAACTCCCACAATTCCTAACAGGCTACAGTCTGAGGACTCTCACTAAGACTCTAAACTCTCTAATCCGTGAGCTGCTTTTTGCTGACGATGCTGCCCTTGTCGCCCACACAGAAGCAGCCCTGCAGCACCTAACATCCTGCTTTGCAGCAGCTGCAGAGCTGTTTGGGCTGGAAGTCAGCCTTAAGAAAACAAAGTCCTCTACCAGCCCGCACCACAGGAAGAACACCATCATCCCCACATCAGCATAGGCACATCTGTGCATAAGTCCGTTCAGCAGTTCACCTACCTGGGAAGCATCATCTCTTCAGACGCCAAGATTGACAAAGAGACAGATCACAGATTAGCAAAGTCATATGGTGCATTTGGAAGGCTTCACAAAAGAGTCTGGAGCAACAAGCACATGAGGAAAAGCACCAAAATCAGTGTGTACAGAGCTATCGCACTGTCTATTCTCCTCTATGGGTCTGAAACATGGGTCACCTATCGCCAACACATACAACTCCTCGAACGCTTTCATCAGCGCTGTCTTCGCACAAACCTAAATGTACACTGGACCGACTATGTGACGAATGTTGCTGTCCATGAGCAAGCAGGGATCACCAGCATTGAGGCCATGCTATTGAGAACACAGCTGCGCTGGGCAGGGCACATCTCTAGGATGGAGGACCACCGCCTCCCAAAGATACTACTCTATGGTGAACTCGCCACGGGTCAGCACAAGAGAAGCGCCCCCAAAAAGAGATATAAGGACTGTAGTAAAGGATGAAACTTCACCCCGTTTACTTTATTTCGAATGTGGCAGGGCAGGCTATCCTTTAATCCCACCGCTGCCACCAAATGTGACGAAGTTCCAAACCTTAGTACTGGATTCACTGTGGACGACTGACCACTGCCACCAATACTCAATGTTTTGCTTGTTTGTTATTATTATTTATTAACTTGCTGCCACCATTTGTCAATGCTTGACCACTAGATGTGAGGGTCCTGGTGAATAAACGACTTCCACAGATGTTTTGTTGAAAGTGTTTAACAGTTTCTTTTACACAAATGGGCTCAAAGCTTAGGTGGTTTCAAAACTCCGAAGAGGTACAAACTTGCAATATTAAACAATGTAACACTGGGGTTTTAACTTCCCCTTACACCGTTACTCACAAGTAACTACTTAATACTGGGTTACTCTCAACCCTAGGACTACACTTGTCCTTAACCTGGGTTTCTAAACCCACACACTTGGGTTTCCCTAAACCCACACACAGAACTGAACTGCACACTGCAGCTCCTACAGACAGCTTAGATTCAGCAACTGCTAATTCCCAACCAACTCTGGTCACAGCTGCTGGCCAACTGACATTCTCCAACTGTCAGATTCAAACTGAACATTCTAAAGCCAGAGTGGCCTCTGTTGTCATGGCAACAGCCTCTGCTTACAGCTTGCTGCTGCGAACATTCTACTGCTGCTTTTAAAGAATGTTCCTTCTAAATACATAAACAAACATGTGATTAACATATAAATAACCACCTCATCACAAGGACTCCCTGAAACAACACCTCAGGCTCGGCCTGATTGATCACCAACAATGGCCCACCCTGGCCTCACATCGGGAGGCATGGAGACGCACTATCCACAATGCTGCGGCCTCTTTCGAGAAGACACACCAAATGGGTCTCGAAGAGAAACAACAACGCAGAAAGAACCGCAACTTGGAAACAACATCACCCAAGGAGACTTTCTGCTGTGCTTTCTGCAACCGGACTTGCCTATCTCAGATTGGCCTTTTTAGCCATCAACGCACTTGTAAAAAGCGTGGGATGAGTCCTTCCTAAGAATCTTCGTTCGCAAAGTAATGCCAAGAGAGAGAGAGAGAGGCCAAAACACCTGGAGGGCCGAAGTTTGCCCAGGCCTGTCATTTTGAACTGTCAACCCTTTTCGAGCCCTAATGTTTTGGAGAAAGCAAGATGAAGATGATGGTGAAAAATCGCCATTATTATTATTATCATTATTATTATCACCACCATCATCATTATCCCTCGACTTCCCTCCGCCCCCATCACTGGAGCCCAAAGGGGTTCACGATTGCAAGCATATCCTCCACATCCGAAGCAACGCTGGAAGGGAGAGGCGTGCCACCCCCTCCCCGCAGGCAGGGCCCACCCCCTCAGCCGGCCTCCTTCCTCTCTCGGGGCAAGCCCGGCGGGCCCACTCCTCCTCCTCCTTCCTTCCTTCCTCCCTCTCCCGGGGAACCTTGGCCACGGACCCGGAACACCTCCAGCTTCACCCCCATCGCGGCGGCGGCAGCGGCGGACTGTCCTTGAGCCGCCCACGCCCCCGGCCTCCATTAAACCCCTCCCCGAAACCCTTCCCAAGATGGCGGGCGGGACTAACATGGCGGCCTGAGGAGGAGGAGGAGGAAAGGCGAGAGCTGCGCAGGCCACGCCCCTCGCTCGCGGGCAGCCAATCGGATCAGGGAGAGCGCCGCGCGGCCAAACCGGAGGGGGGGGGAGGGAGAGAGCTGGAAAGACACGCCCCTCGCTCGCGGGCAGCCAATCGGATCAGGGGGAACGCCGCGCGGCCAAACCGGAGGGACGGGGGAGGAGGGAGAGAGTACTGGAAGGTATATGGCCCACTCCTGGACGTCATTTTCGCGCGCCGTGTTTGGACTGAGCAGGAAGAGGCCGCGATGCCGGAGCTGGAGAGCGTGCTGGGGAAGCGGGATCTTTTCTTCGTGAGTGGGCCGCGGGGAAGCTGGGAGGGAGGGGCGTGGGCGAGGGAGGGGGGGCGTTGTTCTCGGGTGATCCCTGCCTGGTGCCCTCTGTGGGAATGGAAAAGATGCACCCGCTTACAGCCTGTGCTCTCTCTCTCTCTCTCTCGGCATTACTTCGCGAACGAAGATTCTTAGGAAGGACTCCTCCCAGGCTTTCTACAAGCGCCTTGATGACTAAAAAGGCCAATCTGAGATAGGCAAGTCCGGTTGCAGAAAGCACAGCGGAAAGTCTCTTTGGGTGATGTCGTTTCCAAGTTGCGGTTCTTTCTGCGTTGTCGTTTCTCTTCGAGGCCCAGGGCCGTAGCCAGGATTTTGTTTCGGAGGGGGCTGAGTTTGATTCGGGGGGCTGAGACTGGGTGGAAGAGGGTTTACCCTAGCAAACCTTTTGTATTGTTATCCCAATAACCCCATGAAGGTAGGATATAATGAGCATGGTGATCAGATCATGATATGAATAAACATAACAGTTTAAATAATGTACCAGTAAGGCCTTCTCGCGGACCACCCTGAGAATTTCGGGGGGTCTGAAGCCCCCTTAGGCCCCCGGCTACATGCCTGTCGAGACCCATTTGGTGTGTCTTCTCGAAAGAGGCCGCAGCATTGTGGATAGTGCGTCTGTCTCCATGCCTCCCGATGTGAGGCCAGGGTGGACCATTGTTGCTGATCAATCTGGCCGAGCCTGAGCTGTTGTTTCAGGGAGTCCTTATATCTCTTTTGGGGGGCGCCTCTCTTGTGCTGACCCGTGGCAAGTTCACCATAGAGTAGTATCTTTGGGAGGCGGTGGTCCTCCATCCTAGAGATGCGCCCTGCCCAGCGCAGCTGTGTTCTCAATAGCATGGCCTCAATGCTGGTGATCCCTGCTTGCTCAAGGACAGCAACATTCGTCACATAGTCGGTCCAGTGTATGTTTAGGATTGTGCGAAGACAGCGCTGATGAAAGCGTTCGAGGAGTCGTAGGTGTTGGCGATGGGTGACCCATGTTTCAGACCCATAGAGGAGAATAGACAGTGCGATAGCTCTGTACACACTGATTTTGGTACTTTGCCTCAGGTGCTTGTCGCTCCAGACTCTTTTGTGAAGCCTTCCGAATGCACTATATGCCTTTGCTAATCTGTGATCTATAGGGCTCAATGCTTTTATGGACGGAACACTGTTTTTAACATAGGTGAATGCATAGGATGTGTGAATATAATTGTATTTTAATGTATTTTAGTGTCGAATGCTGGAGGGTTTTATATTGTGTTTTATACTGCGATTGTGATGTAGGCATCAAATTATGCCTTTTGGAAGCCGCTCAGAGTCCCCCCTCGGGGGTTGAGAAGAGCGGGGTAAAATGCCATAAATAAATAATAAATAAATAAATATCTCTTTATCAATCTTGGCACCTGAAGAGATGATGCTTCCCAGGTAGGTGAACTGCTGAATGGACTTAAGCACAGATGTGCCTATGCTGACATGGGGATGATGGTGTTCTTCCTGTGGTGCAGGCTGGTAGAGAACTTCTGATTTCTTCAGGCTGACTTCCAGCCCAAACAGCTCTGCAGCTGTTGCAAAGCAGGATGTTAGGTGCTGCAGGGCTGCTTCTGTGTGGGCGACAAGGGCAGCATCGCCCTTTGTGGGAATTGAAAAGATACACCTGCTTAGAGCCTGTGCAGAGTGCTGCCTTCTAGTGAGTAAGCAGAGACGATTGGAGTGCATGAGGGAGGAAGAGGAGGAGGCTGGTGGAGAACCTGTGCTTTAGAAGGCCATTCCTTGGAAACCTTGCCACGCTAACTCGGTATCCGCTGAGGAGGGGTTTTGCTCCAGCCCCTAGACCCCAACATCCGTGGGTGCTCAAGGTCCATTCAATACAATGACCTCCCATGTTTAAAGTGGCAAAACCAAGGTTTACTTTTGCAATTCTTTGGAATATTTCAAACCATGGGGAGTTGAATCCGTGGATTCGGAGTCTGTGGGCAAAGGGGGTTCACGATAGTCCTGCTAAATCCTGTCGTTACTTGGATGGTTGCATGCCAGCAGGTTGAGGGTGAATCCACCTAAGACGGATATCCCATGGCTGGGTCGCCCAGGCAGTGGGGAGATCCAGTTGCCTACCCTGGATGACGAAGCATTACTTGCGTCATCTTTAGTAAAGAGTCTGGGGGTCAGACCCTCTGCTAACAATGGAGGCCCAGGTCACATTTTTCCATCTGCGTCAAGCTAGACGACTGGCTCCCTACTTGTCTAGGAATGACCTATCTACGGTGATCCAGGTTACGGTCATCTCAAGATTAGACTACTGTAACGCCCTCTACATTGGCCTGCCTCTGTCGATGACCCGGAAGCTTGAGCTCGTGCAAAATGCTGCTGCCTGATTTCTCGCCGGCAAGATGTCATATTACTCCAATTCTGTAGCAGTTGCACCGGCTGCTGATTGAGTGCCGGATTACCTTCAAAGTGTTGGTTCTCACCTTTAAGGCCTTATATGGTCCCGGGCCGGCATACCTGAGGGACCGCCTCACCCCCTACCAACCCCAGATATCACTTTGTTCGGAAGATCAAAACTTGCTTGAAGTTCCCAACTTTAAGACCTTCCACCTGGTAGCCACCAGGTGCAGAGGCTTCATGATTGTGGCTCCATACCTATGGAATGCCTTGCCGGCAGCGAGCTCTGAAATCCTGTCGGAGGGCATTCTTATTGCAAGCAGTCAAATTCTGCTGATTGGTGATTTCTCTTTGTTTTAATTACTGAAATGGAGGGCTGTGTTGATGCAAAAGCAGGTGAGGGTTTTGCCCTTATTCCGGTGCACAAGACACAGAATGTCAAATGGGCTGCTGATTGGTGATTTCTTATGTTCTTATGTTCTTAATTTGTTTTTTATGTATATTGTTCTTGTTCGCACTGTAAACCGCTCCAAGCCCTTGGAGAGTGGTGGTATATAAGTTGGGATAATAAACAAATAAATAAATGTCAAGCAGAGTAACTTAACCATAAAAAGGCGAATCACGATATAAACACCTTTAAGGCTTTGTATCAAAAGAGGTGGAACTACGTGTTCTCTGCAGCCTGTTCTGTTGCAAGATTTCCCCATGGAACCTATATTGTAACATGACCAATGAGTGTTATGGCTATGGCAGCATGTTAAAGGCCTCTGGCTCCGGTCAGGCAGGGCTTTGTCATTGCAAATTATCTGACAGCAGGTTCAGACCACTTAAAATTAAATTTGGTGCTTAGTAACACTATCAGTGGTCCTTTAAACTGAATTGGTATAATTGTTCCATATTGTATTTAAAGTTGGTCAGTCTCAAAGGCTTACTAAAGTCTACCTAATGAGTTTCTAATTGGGCAGTGCAGTCTTGACATTATTAGCTACATGCATGTTGAGTTATTTCCTAGTCTGGATGTACCGTATTTTTCGCACCATGAGACGCACTTTTTCCTCCCAAAGTGGGAGGAAAAATCAGCCGCGTCTTATGGTGCGAATATGCAGGCGGGGGGGAGGGGCTGGAGCAGAGGGAGGCGGCGATATACTCACCCTGTCGCGCCTCTCCTCTTCTCTGGTCCGTTGCGGCGGCGGAGGGACGCTGGTTCGCTCGCCATCTGCCTCCTTTTGCTTCCCCCACCTTTGCTTCCCTCAAGGAAAGGGTGGAGGGAAGCAAAAGAGAGGCGGAGGGAGGAGCGAACCACGTCGCGTCACAGCTGATGCGGCAGCAGTTCGCTCTCCCTTCGCCTCCTTTTGCTTCCCCCGCCCTCAAGGAAAGGGCGGAGGGAAGCAAAAGGAGGCGAAGGAGAACCGCTCGCGTCACAGCTGCCGCGACGCGATTCCGCTCTCCCTTCGCCTCCTTTTGCTTCCCCCGCCCTCAAGGAAAGGGCGGAGGGAAGCAAAAGGAGGCGGAGGGCGGAGCGAACCGCGTCGCGTCACAGCTGACGCGACGCGGTTCGCTCTCCCTTCGCCTCCTTTTGCTTCCCCCGCCCTCAAGGAAAGGGCGGAGGGAAGCAAAAGGAGGCGAAGGGAGAGCTAACCGCTCGCGTCACAGCTGACGCGACGCGGTTCGCTCCCTTCGCCTCCTTTGCTTCCCCGCCCTCAAGGAAAGGGCGGAGGGAAGCAAAAGGAGGCGGAGGGGCGGAGCGAACCGCGTCGCGTCACAGCTGACGCGACGCGGTTCGCTCTCCTTCGCCTCCTTCTGCTTCCCCGTCCTCAAGGAAAGGGCGGAGGGAAGCAAAAGGAGGCGGAGGGCGGGGCGAAGGCCGCATCGCGTCACAGCTGACGCGACGCGGTTCGCTCTCCCTTCGCCTCCTTTGCTTCCCCGCCCTCAAGGAAAGGGCGGAGGAAGCAAAGGAAAGCGGAGGGAGAGCGCAATTGCTCGCGTCACAGCTGACGCGACGCGGTTCGCTCTCCCTTCGCCTCCTTTTGCTTCCCCCGCCCTCAAGGAAAGGGCGGAGGGAAGCAAAAGGAGGCGGAGGGCGGAGCGAACCGCGTCGCGTCACAGCTGACGCGACGCGGTTCGCTCTCCCTTCGCCTCCTTTTGCTTCCCCGCCCTCAAGGAAAGGGCGGAGGGAAGCAAAAGGAGGCGGAGGGCGGAGCCAGGCCGCGTCGCGTCACAGCTGACGCGACGCGGTTCGCTCTCCCTTCGCCTCCTTTTGCTTCCCCCGCCCTCAAGGAAAGGGTGGGGGGGAAGGGAGGCGGAGGCGGAGCGAACTGCTTGCGTCACAGCTGGACGGCGCGGTTCGCTCTCCTTCGCCTCCTTTTGCTTCCCCGCCCTCAAGGAAAGGGCGGAGGGAAGCAAAAGCGGAGGCGAGCGAACCGCTGCGTCGCGTCAGAGCTGACGCGACGCGGTTCGCTCCGCCCTCTGCCTCCTTTTCCTTCCCCACCTTTTCTTCCCTCAAGGAAAGGGTGGGGAAGGAAAGGAGGCAGAGGGCGAGCAACCAGCGAGCCCTCTGAGAAGACGCACCTGCTGATAAGACTAACCTAGATTTTAGAGGGGAGCGAAAATATTTTTTTCCTATTTTCCTCCTCTAAAATCTAGGTTAGTCTTATCATCCGGTGCGTCTTATGGTGCGAAAAATACGGTAATTCTATTGATGTATCAAAAATATTTCTTCAAATCTAATGGTGTTTCCTCTTCCCTCACCCCCTCTTTGCACACTCAGGAGGAGGAAGACCTTCAGTATGAGGAGGAAATCCTGCGTAATCCTTTCTCTGTCAAATGCTGGATCCGCTACATTGAATTCAAGCAGAATGCTCCCAAGCATATCCTGAATCTGATTTATGAGAGAGCTCTTAAAGAATTGCCAGGAAGGTACACAGTACTTCCATTAATTTAGAAAACTGTACATATTATATACAAGGATTGGAAACCATTGCCCTCTATTGGGTGCAGCTCTTAGTTTCCGTGATCATGGTTCAAGCATAAGGGCAGGACTTGTCAGGTAGTGAGTATTTAAGCTTTAAAGGTCCTGCATGGGGCCCAAGCATCCAGATAGAGGTGTTCATTGGGGCTGCCTTCTGAATAAATATGCACATGAGCAAGCTATGGCGTTTGTTTCAGAATTGGTCAGATCTGAATAACTTAGCCCCTCAGGACACAAAAAGCTTTCCTACACCAATGGCAGGATAAACTTTCAGTTTACTTTTATTTAAAGAATAATTATTATGAGGAGGAAAAAAGATAAATGAAGGGGTTAATGGTTAGTAATCTCCAGTTGTCTGAAATTACTTAACCATAATCTAATTCTATTTTTGTTGGAAAATAGTTGACAAAACCTAGGGAGATGGAGCCCCTTGCAGTCCTAACAAGATTCCTCATAGAAATTGTATTTGCATAAAGATAGTAGAAACAACCAAACCAAGCTAGGGAATAACATATTAAAATCATTTACTCAGATGTTAAGAGAGTCTTCCATTGCATTTTGCAGCTACAAGCTATGGTATAATTATCTTAAGCAGCGACGGAAACAGGTGAAGAGCAGGTGTGTAACAGACCCAAGCTATGAAGAGGTGAACAACTGTCACGAACGCGCCCTTGTCTTCATGCACAAGGTACAGTGGTGTGGAATAAGCCTAGAGATGCAGTAAAGCTTTGGAAGAGCATCAAAATGAGGATGCTTTGCTGGTGGTTATATCTTATTTGGTAGGAGGCTGCAATGATTTAGGGTACAATACAAGACACTCTACAAGCCCAATATTGCTTAGATCCGAACTTCCAAAAGATCCAAACTTCCTTTGTAAATATGCCAGAAGGAAAGTTTTCTCTTAGGACACTTCCAGATAGCACAAAAATACAGGTTTTAAATGGAGGACAAAAAAAACCCAGGACCTGAAAACATATCCCTGCACAGACCTCTGGGTCCTGGCATTTCTTCCCTCGCCATCCTTAACAGTCTTCCTCTGTATCGGAACAAGATGGAGGACAGACAGGGAACATCCGGCAGAAGGTTTGGTTTTTTTAAAAATCACTCCATTAAGCACACATGTGAATATCTTAACATAAATACAGCAGATTCACACATGCGCATATGAGGTCCAGCACATAACTGAGGGGGGGAAAAAACTTCAGCCAAATTTCTCCCTTCCCCCAAGTGTTTATACAAGCTCTGTTTAATATTATAAAGTTTAAAATAGAGGATTTCAGAGAGTTATAATTGCTTTCTGTTTGTGATTTCTTTAAATCAGCTGTGTGTCCTGCTTCACAACCCAATCAGCTGATTAGCTGTTTTGTGCTTTTTAAAATTGGAAGTGTGCTGGAGCAGTCTCCACAGGGAGGAGGG
Source organism: Anolis apletophallus (assembly GCA_030556195.1). NCBI lineage: Eukaryota > Metazoa > Chordata > Lepidosauria > Squamata > Anolidae > Anolis > Anolis apletophallus. The sequence continues at coordinate 120,699,144 of JARBWK010000001.1, read as the reverse complement.
AAGGAAAGCACGTATTTCTCGCACATGCAGGGATATACAGTGATGTGAATATGCACATTTTCTGGCCAGAATCAGAATAAAAGGGGACCTATTTACCCTGTGTTTTTCATCTGTTGCAGTGAATCAGCGCAGATTTACTGCTAGCATCATGTAGTCACCCCCCTTTAACTCGGGAAATCCTGTGGTTTAGGTGCTGTGTAGATGGGCCCTGAGTCCTGCTACTACTACAGGCCCACCTGGTTAAGATAAACTTCTTACTGACTGTTCCTAGCTAGTACTCCCACTAGCCAGTGGCGCTCTTTCACTGACTTTTAAAAATTTATTTCAACAGGCTTTTAGTTGGTTGCAGGGAATCATATATGGTGTTTGTGTCTTGTATTTTTTAATTGTAATTATGTTTTTAAAATTAATGGTGTTTTAATGGGTTGATCATTTAAAAGTGTCCACAAGATCTATATAGTCCAGGTCCCTGCCACCCAGGAATGGAAAATGAAACTACTATTCAAAAAATGAAGTCCTCCACCAAAGCCCATTTTAAAGCAGTAGGCTTAGAAGAGCAAAAGGAGTAATAAAACATGTAATGGCTGACAGAATTTTGTAGGGGAAAATGCAGTAATGGTGATAAAGCTAACTGGGTTATTGGACTGAGAATTAGATAAATTAGTGGAAGACAGACGTGTGAGTGCCCATTATGCAAAACAGCTAAGAATGGAACCTGTATTCAGAAGCAGTTCCTTGTTGATTGCTGCTTGCTGTGAACTTCTCAAAGGGCAATATGGACTTTCGGTCAAATCAAAGAAGGATGTTGTTTAATTCTAATTATTCGGTGTTCCCATAGATGCCTCGCATATGGCTCGATTACTGCCAGTTCCTCATGGACCAATGTCGGATCACTCGTACACGCAGGACCTTTGACCGGGCACTCCGGGCCCTACCTATCACACAGCACCATCGTATCTGGCCACTTTACCTGAAATTTGTGCGCTTGTATCCATTACCTGAAACAGCTGTACGAGTCTACCGCAGATACTTGAAGGTATGGGGCCAAATTGTCTAAAGATGCTCATCTTGCCTGGGAATTTTCACCTCTGTGTTATGTAGTTACACTCCTCAGGAAAATCTTGTGGTCTTCGTGCTGTGGCCAACTTTTCTGTTCTTTTAGATTATGTTCTTTTACTGGCATTGGTGAGGAGTCAGAAAATTTATTTTAGTTTGACACTCTTAATGGAGTATCATATTTGATTTGGATATGCGGAGATATTGAATGACCAGAGGTATTGAAGAGGATGCAGGAAGATCAGAAGAAAATGACTTCCTGTATTGAGACTGAATATATGACTCACTTAGCTTCTGAAAGTAAAATGAAATTATCATTCCAAATCAAAATCTTATCTTGAAGGAAGTATAACAAAAGTCTATTCGACACATTTCTAATTCTATCGGATAAGAATATACATTTAACAACTTTTATTTTTTGAAGTTGGACTTAGATAATTTTATGTAAGTAGATTTGTGAAGGTTTTAACATCAAATGTGATCCAGACACATTTAGAACTGGTTAAGTGAAATAATGTTTTCTGAAATGGAATACTGGACTTCAACTGTAGCCTAGGATTCCCAGATTAGTTTTACCATTCCTGAAACGATTTGCACCAATGGTTATTGGACTGAGAAATGGCATCCCCTAGTTTTCTGTTCTTTCTCTGTATGTACATACTTTAAGACACTAGGGGATGAGATTCAGAGGAGGTTCTGAATTTTTTCAGGTGGAGTAAGTCTTACAATGAGTAGGCTTTTATAGTCCTACACGAAGAGCTTCAGCTTCTGTAATTTCCTTTCAGGTCCAGATATTAAAGATACAGATAGGGAATTACATAGTCATATGTTTAAGGACTATAAGTCCCAATAACTCTAACCAATATGACCAGTAGTGATGAATGATGAGGTTTACAATCCAATAACATCTATGTGATCCATAATCCCTTCCCCTGTCTTAAAGATAGGAGACATGGAAGTAATATTTTCCTCAATAAGCAGTTCCTCTCTTGTACCTTGAGATTACAAGTTGCTTCTGGGTTTCAAAATTTTGGTTGAATGCACCACTCTATAAAAATGGCTACCATAAACCTGTAGTTAGCTGTCTTTTCTCCTGTAACTCTTTCAGTTGGCATAAATGTAGTGATTATTGAACTAAAACACGACAAGTTAACATTCCCATCAATACTTAATTAACTTTGAATGACTCACTGTAAATAAATGTCTATGAAGGATTCTGACAGATACAGCACTTAGAACCAGGTTAATGGTTGGATCTTTCTCACATTTCCCCCCACTGTTTGTTTAGAATAGTCAGGGTACATTTGCTTTTTGTCAGAAAGGAAAGGAAAATATGGTTTGTAAATGGGTTTGAAGTCCAGTGACTATCCTGATTATATTTGCTTTGGTTTTGATTTTGCTTTTTAAACACTGTTGAGATCAGAACGTCATAAAATCTGGGAACAGCTGAGAGCAAGAACTCCTAAGTTCTTATCTTGACTTGCCCTTGATCTGTTATTTATTGTTGGCAAAATATAGGTTCTCCCACAGGTTAGCTGTAGTCTGCTGTATGCAAAGAGGTACAAAGTGTTTCATGTATTTCCAGAATCAGCACTTTCATCAGTCTGCTCTGTGCTACTGCATTGGTATACCAAGGGTTCTTATGCTTGAATGGCTTTCTGTTGTAGCTGAGTCCAGAAAATGCTGAAGAGTATATTGAGTATCTGCGTTCCATTGATCGCCTAGATGAGGCTGCAGTCCGCCTTGCTGCCATTGTGAATGATGAACGCTTTGTTTCCAAGGAGGGCAAATCCAATTATCAGGTGAGGCACATTATTTTAGCCTCCAAAGATGTATGGGGCATCTCTCCTTTCCTCCATCTCAAGATGCCTCTTGTGATATCTGCTTTTCCTGCATTTCAGTGGCTTCTCGTGGTTTTACACTTTGTGCTCTTTTTTACAGCTATGGCATGAGCTCTGTGACCTCATCTCGCAGAATCCAGATAAGGTGAAATCTCTTAATGTGGGGGCCATCATCCGGGGTGGTCTGACCCGTTTCACTGACCAGCTGGGCAAGCTGTGGTGTTCGCTGGCTGACTACTATATCCGCAGTGGGCATTTTGAGAAGGTAGGCACCGGTATCAAGAGTTTTCCATTATATCCCCGGAACATGGTTGGAGGCAGAACTTGCTGGGAAATACATCATGGCACAGATCATACTATGCAGTTTTCAAATACTTGAACAGTATCTTTGAATTCCTGACGTATCTGGTCTGAACAAGGTCTTTTTTGTTATTAGAACAAGGAAACATGGGGGTGGGACAAAATAATCTACACAAAAGGAAAAATGGTAAAAACCTGAGAGGTTGCTGAAAAAACTAATGAACTAAGAAAAGTCAAGAAAGAGTTTAAAGTGTGCTAATGACCAAATGAGTTTTGTTTTTTTAAAAAAAAACCCAAAAAACCCCTCCAGCTTTGGTATAAGTGGGATACCCAGTGAATTTTTTAAAAGGTCTTGGGTTTTGTTTGATGTTGAGATAATCAAAAGGGTGGAGAAAACCATAACAGATAAGCAGAAGAAGGCTGACAAGAATTGGTACCCCGTCTCTTCAACTGTTCCAATTAAAGCTGAATTTGAGGCATGAATTAGTCCACCATTCCCTCCTTTTAAATTGTTTGAGCTCTGAGCTCAGGCAGCGATCACTTCGGGAAGAGATGGAGGACCTATCAGTGTTGTTCAGTCTAAACCCAGACAGCTTCCTCTTTGAGTGAATCAACACTAGAATTAATTTGGTTTGACACCACTTAACTGCCATTGCTCAATGCTATGGAATCGTGGAAGTTGAAGTTTTACAAGGTATTTAGCCTTCTCTGCCAAAGAGCACTGCTGCCTTCCAGACAACAAATTCCATGATTCCATAGCATTGAGCCATGGCAGTTAAAGTAGTGTCAACCTGCATTAATTGTTCAGTGTAGATACACCCTTGGACCATTGATTCCTTCCTTACTGCAAAAGGTGAGTATTTGGCTTCCTTAGAGACAGATGCCTATCCAAGTGGTTGACTGTGCTTCCTTAAACCCAGTTCCTTTGAAAGTTATTGGACAAAAACTGCTGGATGGTTTCTGCTGAGAACAGAAGCACCTAACAAGCCCACCTTTGTGAGCTGGGCCACTTCCAGTGATTTTTTCATGCTGTCTCTCCTAGGCTCGTGATGTGTATGAAGAAGCTATTCAGACAGTGATGACGGTGCGGGATTTCACTCAAGTTTTTGACAGCTATGCCCAGTTTGAAGAGAGTATGATTGCTGCAAAGATGGAGACCGCATCAGAGATGGGGCGTGAGGAGGAGGGTAAGAATGGATGGAGGCTGATGCTGCTTCTTTCCTTAAGGAAGAGAAGCATGTCTCACTTTAGGGAGTGAGAAGATATGTCAGAAGTAGTGAGATGTCTTGAAGTTATCCATGAACCTTGCTTAGCTATTTGCATTATAGTGAATGGTGCCATCATTGAGAGAACTTTTTTGTTTAACAGAGAAAACATCACCACACCCCAACAACTATGACAATTCCTAAATCCCTTCTTCTTAGCTGGAATGATACGACGATGAGACGGAAAATGATTTTAACGATGAGACGCTGAGAATTGTATTTTATGTTTTTAATTGCTAAATGGTTTACTGTTTTTATATAGTTATGGTATTAATTGTTTTAATTGTATTTTATCTTGTGGGCATTGACTGCCATGTAAACAGCCTCGAGTCGCCTTCGGACTGAGAGGGGCGGTATAGAAATATAGTAAATAAATAAATACATGGAACTTGGGATCACTAGAATATATCGGGAAGGAAATCGATGCCTTCCTACCCCTTTTCATTCCTGTTCCTTTTTTCCATGGGGAAACAGATGATGTCGACCTGGAGTTGCGCCTGGCACGCTTTGAGCAGCTTATCACACGTCGGCCACTGCTTCTCAACAGTGTCCTTCTGCGCCAGAATCCTCACAATGTGCATGAATGGCACAAGCGAGTGAAGCTGTATGAAGGCAAGCCTCGAGAGGTAAGAAAGCTCTTAGGCAAGAAGAACCTGCGATAGGATCCAGGAGGGGAAAGCTACAGAATCCTTAGGGTAGCCAAGGTTTGGAGTGCACAGCCCTGTTAAGTACTGGCACTTAGTACTTGTTTAGTTTTTGAGGCATGAACAATGAAGTTCTAGTTTTGATGGTGATCTGAGCTCCATCCCTGAACTGTGAACTGCTACAACCCAACTACAACCAGACTGAAAGGTATTTGCTCAGCATTTGTATCTGTGAAAGAAGAGGAGAAAGAGAGATGGAACATAGCTGTACTGGGGATTTTAACTAGGCAACCATGTTGTGATGAGCTAGATATATAATGAACCCTTTCTCCCTATTTGTTGCTGTTCTGCGATCCATGGGGGTGGGGTCTCTGTCTACAAAGAAGCAAACTCATACCTGGAAGAAAGAATTGGTTACATGAGACAATCTCTCTTAATACTAATCTGCTGTACTTCATAGCAAGATTGAACTGTGCAGGAAGAAAGATGAAGGTGAATGCTTATTCTCTTTACTGTCCTCTGCCTTCTCCTTTCAGATCATCAACACATACACAGAAGCAGTGCAGACCGTTGACCCGTTTAAAGCCACTGGGAAGACCCACACGCTGTGGGTTTCTTTTGCCAAGTTCTATGAGGTCAATGGACAGATAGAAGATGTGAGTGATGCCTTCCCTTTGCCCTTTTCTTCAGTGTCTCAGCTGTTGCCTACGTTCACAACAGAAAGGAGTGGATTCTAGGCTGTTAATACTCCACAGGCTAATTTGTACAACCCTTAATAGGACCATTGGGGCTGTGGAAAGGGGAATGGTTCTTAGTGATGCAACATTGTTCCAATAACGAGCATTACCTTTCATGCGTAACTTAACCTAAATAAAAGAAAAGCTCCAACCGGTAGGGAGGAGGCTTTTCAGAGCTGGATTTCACCTTAACCTTGCATGCCTCACTTGTCCCAGGCCAGAACCATCTTTGAAAAGGCCACCAAGGTGAATTACAAGCAAGTAGACGAACTTGCCAGTGTGTGGTGTGAGTATGGAGAGATGGAGTTGCGGCATGAGAACTATGACCAAGCGCTGCGCATCCTACGGGTAAGAAAAACAGTGAACAATGGAAACAGCCCAAAGGGTCTTGATAATAAAGTAGGAGAGGTTCTTTAAGCTCTTCACGGGGTTAGTTTGGTTTGTTGTTTTTTATTGAAGAACCAATTACTTTTTCAAATGTATGCACAGGTCATCCTTATTCTGTGCGTATCTTCCTAGAGCAGTGGTTCTCAACCTGTGGATCCCTAGATGTTTTGGCCTTCTACTCCCAGAGATCCTAACGGCTGGTAAACTGGCTGGGATTTCTGTGAGTTGCAGGCCAAAACACCTGGGGACCCACAGGCTGAGAAGCACTGCCCTAGAGAGAGAAGGATCTAGTGACTGGAATGGAAGAAACCTCTCCACTGCCCCACGAACAAAATAGCACATTATAGCTGCAAAAATGTAGACGCCTAGGCCCGTGAATTTTTCTGTCCAGAAGGATAAAGCAAGCAGCCTGGTCTTCCTTCTGTTTGCAGACAAATGTGCCTGTCCACAAGATCTGAGTGTGTTTTCTAAATGAGCCCAGTCCTTAATCTTCAGCATGTGCTACTAGGAATTGTTGTATCACAGACTGTTTTCTCTTGTCTCCACAGAAAGCCACGGCCATTCCAGCTAAGAAAGCAGAGTATTTTGATTCCTCAGAACCTGTGCAGAACCGTGTATACAAGTCCCTCAAAGTTTGGTCCATGTTGGCTGACTTGGAAGAAAGTCTGGGGACTTTCAAAGTAACTATGGCTTTCTTGGTTTCTAATGTTCCTAATCACCTTGTCCAGACAGTAGAAGTACAGGTTAAGTAGCTCTTGTCTGGCATTCCAAAACAGCCCACATGTGTGGGTGAGATAGTGACACTCTTGTTTTCTAGTAGTTCAGTGTATACAGACTTTGCAAAAAAAATTAGAATATTGACCATGCAGAACTTGCTGATGAGGTCAGCAGATTGAATGTGGGGAGTAGGGTGAGCTCCCACTGTCAGCCCTAGCTTCTACCAACCTAGCAGTTTGAGAAAATGCAAATGTGAGTAGATCAATAGGTACTGCTTAGGCGGGAAGGTAATGGCACTCCATGCAGTCATGCCGGCCACATGACCTTGGAGCCATCTATGGACAACGCTGGCTCTTTGACTTAGAAATGGAGATGAACACCACCCCCCAGAGTCGGACACGAATAGAATTAATGTCAAGGGGAAACATTTACCTTTACCTATGTAAGGTGGATATGAAACATATATTAACTATGTATTTAGACTTGGGTCTCATCTTCAAGATTTAGGAATATGTATATGCAAGTATTCCAAATAACTGAAAAAAATATGAAACACTTTTGCTCACAAGCATTTCAGATCAGGGATACTGAACCTGTATTCATTGTGTGTTCCTAACATCATTATTGCACTACTCCATAGCTGATTTATTATTGAATCATCTTTAATCTTTTTCTTCTTGTATGTGTCTGGGAATTGTGAGAGGAAGTAAGTTCCAGGCAATAAAGGGGGAATAAAGATCAACTTCTGGGGATTAGATTAAAGACAAATTAGAAATCTGTTTTTGGTTTAGAGTGGAAAAGAATTCACTCTTGGGAGAAGCTGCCATCCGAGGGAATGACTTCGCTGCGTCAGCATTCTGAAGACTAGAAAGAGGTTTTTAAGGGATGCCTATGCCAGCATTAAGCATTGGAACTTCATATTGTTTTCTCTTCGTGGTCAGCCGTGAATAGTACCTATGGTATTAACCCCCTGCGCACGCGCAGGCAACCGGAGATCTCGAGACTTAAAAGACAGTTTAAAGCTACCGTTGGCCTTGGCGCTCTCCCGTCACTATAAATAGCCCAAGCAAGGGGCCAACGGCCAGTTCTCTTTTCCGCCGCAAGAGGCATCACGGAGACAAAAGAGAGGACTTATTATTTAGTTAAGACAGTTAATTAGTAAAGGGAAAGAAAACAACAATGGCAACATCTTCTTTAAAAGGTGTAAGGCCGTGCCCTAACAAAATCCCTGACAACGACAAAGACACGAAGAATGCCTATCTTGCCTGGGGGAGATACACCTCCCAAGACTGCGAAATTTGCCTAGGCATTTACTCCTCAAACGAGGAGAAATAGGGAGCTAAGGGTCAAAGCTGCGCTTTATGAAAAATCCGCTTTGAACCCGCCAGCCATAACTCAACAAGAGTTTAAGAACTTACCCGAAGGTCCATTAAAGGTGAAGTTGCCACTGGACCCAAAGAAAGGGAAGATTAAAAACCCAAGGTGACTGGAAGTAAGCTGGCTCAAAACCGCCCGCGAGGGCAGAGAAAGAGCCGAGCCAAATTCCGCCTGCGAGGGCGTCGATAAGAGAGCTCGAAGCAAATCCTCAGCAGAAGGGAGAGGGGGCGACCTCTCTAACACCCTTGCATGCGAATCAGGAGGATGCGTCATTCCAAACGCCTCCAGTTAGGCCTTCCTGTAGCGGATTGCCTAATACAACTGCTTCGGGCTCGGCTCCGCCCATTCCATCCGGGCCATTCACGACGACCTCTTCTCCGAACCCAAGAGCTCGAGCGAGCCCTAGAACACGGACGAGCCCGAAGACACGAGCCCGTTCGCGAAGCAGGGCTCGATCCCGCAGCCGCGAACCACTTGTACTGAGTCTAATCTTAGATGTTACAGTGACATCTTAATTTGTTAGTTACTACTAGACGTATAGCTCATCTGAGCCATTCAGTGTAAGACACACAGTCTTGCTCTCTTTAAGGCATTGTGGAGGTGTTTTCCTCTTCCCATCCCTTTTTGGTCTTGTAGTTTTGTGATAGCTAGTGGTGAAGCATTGAGGCTGTCTGCTTCTTTTAGAGAACTGGTGTCCATTTCCCCTTGTACATCTGATTGTATCAAACTACTTAACATAAAGCCTACTCCTTTGTGTCCTTAGTCTGCCTGTGCCCCACAGGAGCTTCTAAATGCTCCTACAGTCTAGCTGGGAGCTGTTATGGGATCCCCTTTTTGTGTAATACAGGCCTAGGGAGCATCCTGTAGTGTATATCATATATCATCCAAGGATATGATAAGGGGTTTCTTCCCTCATAGTTCCCTCACCGTCTTGGGAGATGGGAACAGGACTAGGGGACTTGCAATGTCTGTAATTCTGGTATCGTTGTGATCCAGTGACCCTAGTATCAAAGCTTCTCTTGTGTTATCTTCCTTAGTCTACTAAAGCTGTGTATGACCGCATTCTGGACCTCCGCATTGCCACCCCTCAGATCATCATCAACTACGGCCTCTTCCTGGAAGAGCACAACTACTTTGAGGAGAGCTTCAAGGTGAGTTGATGGAGTCCCTCTGCACTCCATAGCAGCCAGGATAATAGAATTGTACCTGGTTTGGAGCTGTTTGTGTTGCAGAGGAGAAAAGCAGCTCAAATGTGCTTAGCACTGTTACTTAGATAACAGAGGAAAGCCCTACAGAGCTTGCAACTCTAGCATCTTTGGACAAACAGGGAAGGAAATATATATCAGGTTATGCAACAAGGGCTGAGTAAAACAGAACTGCAACAAAATGAATGATTTACTCAAACCTAATGCTCTCCCCTTTTTTTTGGCTAAATTACTTTCTCAAAATTAGGGTGTGCATTAGATTAGTGTGCTATGGTAATCTTAGTAATGAGTCAAAGCAAAACAGGAAACTGCTTCAGGAGCTGCACCTGGAGCTCCTCTTTAAGGGGCGTCATCTGTAATTGAATCGCCATGGCTCAGTGCTATTCAGTGCTGGGATATGTAGTTTGATGAAGCATCAGCATTCTTTGCCAGCCCCACGACCCAATTGCTTTGAATGAGGGCTGTTAAAAGTGGAATCATTCTACCTCATAGATGCACCCCAAGCTTATTTTTTCCATTGCTGAAAGCTTTGGTGCTGTAACACATTTGTTTTTAAAGAAGGAATTCCTACGAGGCAGCAACTGTAATGTGCACCTTTTTAGCCAAATTACAAACAATGCACTTTTTGCCGCTGTGCAGTACATTCACCAGCAAATATCTTTTTGGTTTCAGGGTTTTGAAAATTGAGGTGTGCATTAGATTCAAGTAAATACAGATGCTGTTGTTAAAATGCTGAACAAGCTGAGACTTTTGGAAAAGAGAGGTAGAGTAAGAAGAACAGAGGCTCTGATTAAAATGCCTCTTTTGTTACAAAGATTAGAAAAGGGTCACTCTGTTCTGTAGACCTTGGATGGCTGCTGGTGGTCAAAGTAGATGGTATGGTGATTTGATTTAGTGTGGCGATTTTATACATGCATGCAAAGAATGGCAGGATTTTTCTGAGACAAAACTCCAATTCCCTCTGTCTATTCTTTCTGGCAGGCATATGAGAGAGGCATTTCACTCTTCAAGTGGCCAAATGTGTATGACATCTGGAATACCTACCTAACAAAATTCATCGACCGCTATGCTGGCAAGAAGCTGGAGCGTGCTCGGGACCTCTTTGAGCAGGCATTGGATGGCTGTCCCCAGAAATATGCTAAAAGTATGTGATTCTGTGAATAGGGTGGAGACGTTAATCCATCCCAATGAAGTGGGTGGACAGGGTTGATAGGTGATCAAAGAAGCTGAATCCTGTGAGAGTACAGAGTTCCTATCCCATCTGGGTCAGTGGGGATTACGTCTTCCTTGGGGCCTGATAAATGCTCTTTCAAGAGGTGCAAGTAAAACAATGCGTCTCTATCTCCTCTCTTACTGAAGGAGAGCAATGTGGTCAGAGTAACTCCTTGAAGTCAGGGGTTTTTAACCAGCAGGGTTTTATATGATGTTTTATGTGAATTTGGCTATGTCAATTTACATTGTTATTGTTTTTATATGCTCATGCACTTTATTGTATTTTTGTGTATTTGCTGCACTATTGAGTGCTTTGTAAGTCACCTCGAGTTCCTTATGGGAGATGGTGACAGGATATTACTATTATTATTATTATTATATAATTTGCTCTGATATAAAGGGTACCATAACTCTACACCCCTAAGCAACAAAAGAATTACCAAAGGTTCAGCGAGGTGTCGCACTCCAAGGATGAGAGGAAATATATCTTGACTTGCATTTTCTTAGCTATCTATTCTTAGCTATCAATCTTTCTATTCTTAGCTATCTATCTCCTATATGCAAAGCTGGAGGAGGAATATGGGTTGGCCCGCCATGCTATGGCAGTGTATGAGCGAGCCACTCAGGCTGTGCAACCTTCAGAGCAGTATGACATGTACAATATCTATATCAAGAGAGCCGCTGAAATCTATGGTGTCACACACACCCGCAGCATCTATGAGAAGGCAATTGAGGTTAGTTTTTTTTTTCTCAAACAATGGTAATTGCAGATTGGATTACATTCCCCAGTTTATAGAGAAAGAAATGTGTCCTATAGTGTTTGAATAGATGGGAAAAGGGGGTCAGTATGCACCTCTGAGACCCATTGTGAGCCGCATGCCAGCTCTAAAAATTGCCAAGAGAAGAAGAAACAGAACGGAAAGAGTCTAGAACAATGGTGCACAACCTGTGAGTCCCCAGATCTGGTCTAGAAGGTCCAGTGTTGTTAATTCCAACATAAAACAAATCATGGAAAGGGGATTTTTACTTTTAAAGGAGTATTGCTGCACTTGGGGCTTTCCAGAAGCAGACATTTTTATTTGGGGCAGTTCTTTCCCAATTGTGTATGTGTGTTGGTGTCTATGGGAAAATCAGGTACCCAAAAATGTCACTTGGGGATATGATGCCTACCTTGCCTTGAAACAAAAGAGAAGGTGTAACCCTTGTGTCATCACCACTAACCAGCCTGGGGACATTGTGCCATGTGTTCTTGTCTAATACAGTTCCAAGTGTTGAGTGCTATTTGATAAATCCATGTTCATTTGAGACTGACTTTTCCTGTGAACATTGCCTTGGAGCCTTTCGGTGATGAGGACAGTGGGGTCAGTGGGGAGAATGCCTTCTGTGTTGATATCCTACCCTCTTGCTTTGGGCAGTCTGCCCAGGGAGCTCATTTTCTTGTTTATTTGGGCTTCTTTTGTCACTCAAGAGCTTACCAATTTCTTAACACTGGCACTTTTTTTCTGCTGATAGTGTAGTCTTAATGCTTTTGTGCATTTCCATTTTATCTGTTACTGCTAGTTATTAGCTGCTTTGGAAGTAGAAAAGGGTGGGGTACAACTGTCAACAAATGACCTTGTCCTCCAGGTGCTATCGGATGAACATGCCCGGGAGATGTGCCTGCGTTTTGCTGATATGGAGAGCAAGCTGGGTGAAATAGATCGGGCTCGGGCCATTTATTCCTACTGTTCACAGATTTCCGATCCCCGTGTAAGTGACCTATTACAAGTACGAAATAGCTAGTTGGGCAGCTTCACACAATTGTTCTTTATTAGGAGGAAAAGAAAAAATGTTAATTTGGATGAGCTAGGTTTGAATGAAGACAGGTTGGAAATAGGTGCCAGCACCATGGTGATTCTGGGAGACCAAGGTGGGATACCTGCTTTGCCATTGAAACCAACTAAAAGGTCTTTGGAAAGCCACATTCTCTCAGTGTCAGAAGAAGGCAAATATTAGGCCCCTCTGAATAAATGCAAAGAAACCCCTGTGATAGGTTCATTTGAAGATTCCCATGAGAAAGTACTTGAAGGCACACAACTGCAGCAAAAGTTAGAAATCCTAGCACTTTAAACCCTTCAGATATTGATCAGTAGCAGTGATATTTTTGCAAAGCTATAACATCTTGTAACTTTTTATATATTTGAGGATGAAGATTTAAGGGGGAGGGGCTGTTCTCTCAATAGTCTGTTGCTTAAGGACTGGCCAGATCTGATGTAAAGAATATGTAGAACAGCAGTAACTGACTCTACATTTCTGCATTTAGTTCCATCTTCTCTGTATTGCTTTTGCCATGATAATGCAGAAAAGCCAAAATGAAAAAGATAGGTTTTGCTCAAGCAGTTACTACTTCTCCCCCAATTGCTCCTGAAACACAGACCTATTTCCTTTCTAGACCACTACCAACTTCTGGCAAACATGGAAGGAATTTGAGATCCGACATGGGAATGAAGACACTATTAGAGAGATGCTACGCATCAAACGAAGCGTGCAGGCGACCTACAATACTCAAGTCAATTTCATGGCCTCTCAAATGCTTAAAGTTTACAGCAATGCCACAGGCACAGGTAAGCTTGACTGTGCTACCTGACAGAAGGTAGGGACAGCTATATCTCCTCTTCCTTCTCCTCCCTTCTGCTTCTCTTTTGTTTTCAGTGTCTGACTTGGCACCTGGACAGAGTGGCATGGATGACATGAAGCTCTTAGAGCAGCGGGCAGAGCAGCTGGCAGCTGAAGCAGAAAGAGATCAGCCCCGAGCAAAGGAGAAGATCCTGTTTGTCAGGTATATATTAGTGTAGGCAAAAGACTCCCTCCCCCTGTTTTGGCAAAAGATCCAGGGCAAGATCGGGGCTCTCCTGAAATCCTCCAAATGCCCCTTGCCCTGAACATCTCTCTGCTGACACAAAGGTCAAGATCACATGATCCGCCTCTCACTCAGCCTACCCCCCCGGAGCTTATCAGGGGTTCATCCTCTGGTCCACCTACCCTAGAGTCCATATTTTGTTGGAAGTGGATAAATAAAACCAATGTGTATTGGTCCCACAAATGTGAGGGCTGTATGGTATAGCTCAGTGGTTTCCAATCTTTGGGCCTCCAGATGTTTTGGACTTCAATTCGCAGAAATCCCAGCCAGCTTACCAGCTGTTAGGAACTGTGGGAGCTGAAGTCCAAAACACTTGGAGGTCCAAAGGTTGAGAACCACTGGTATAGCTGTTGGTAAGAGGTGCTATGAGGGAAGGATTAAGGAATAAGACTTTCATTTCCCTTTTTTCCCATGTGCTGATGACCTATTGTTATTGTATTAATTATGGTCACTCATATAGCTGTGCTTGTTATGTTAATACTTAACTAACTATTCTGTATGTTCTGATATCCAGTGTAACTTGGAGTCACACTCTGACCCTTTAGTTGTGAATTGATAGCAACTAGTTTTAACTACAGATCCTCTGTGTTTCAAAATTATTTTATGCGTTGATCGTGGTTGATTTTTGTAATTTTTGATATTGTTTTATATTAATTTACTATTTATGTTATATATTGCACTTGGGAGGCATTGTAAGCTGTCCCAAGTCCCTTTTGGGAGATGGTGGGATATAAAGTTTATTATTATTAATTACATTTTGAGGTATAGAAGAGTGATAAGCTGGGTGGATAGCTTGATCTCCTTATTAGCAAAAGCCATATGCGTGATTTTTTTCCTTTAAGAATGAGTGGATCTCTGAGGGAACTGTCGAAGTACAGCTGTTCCTTTTGCCAGATACTAGTTTCCCCCTTACTATTTCTAGGAGTGATGCTTCCCGCAGTGAATTGGCTGAACTCACCAAACAGGCCAACCCTGATGAAATTGACATTGACTTGGATGAAGGAGATGACAGTGAGGACAATGAGCCTGATGGTAAGAGAGGGCTGCTATTGGGTATGGCTTAATCCTTTTTTTTCTACTTGTCCTCCATACCAACTCTCATTCCTTCTTTCCTACAGAGGTTCAGCTGGAGCAACAAAGTGTCCCTTCTGCTGTTTTTGGAGGCCTTAGGGATGACTAAGTATTCTGCTATCTTTGGAGGTCTTAAGGATGTCCTTAGTGAATGAACTGCTTTCAGTGAGACTACAGACTATATCCTGTGAATAAACTTGCCCATAATGCAAGCAGCTGCTTTCTTGCGATTGCCTAAGCTACTGCTCTATTCTGTCCAAAAATGTTATTTATAAAATAATTTTGTCAAATGGCTGTTGTAGTTTTTTGTGGTGAAAGATAGGAAGTGACATCATTTGCTGTGCTCTGCATATATAAGCTTAATTGCCAATAGGTTCTGTCAATAGGTTTCTTCTTCGTGTGGTCTGTGAAATGCACACAAATGGGTTTACTCCCGCGCATGCGCCAGAATCTCGGACATACTAGCTAAAATTAAAGATTTACATAAGCCCCCCACTCCCCCCCTCATCCCCCAATTGAGCTACCTATTCAGTTCCTTTTCCGCCTAGCCAGCGAAAGGATCTCCGACTACTAGCTCCTTGCTAAAGACCACGGATTGCCTCGACTATCAGATAAGATGTCTTCCCTCTCTTTTAAAAAGTGCTCAGACTGTGGAGCAACTTTGCCCCAAGAGGATAAACATGCTAAATGTCTCCTCTGTTTGGGAGAAGCTCACATTCCCCAGACTTGCAAAATTTGCAGGTCTTTCTCTGCTAGAGCTCTAAAGAGCAGAGATTCCAGACTCAAAGCTGCTCTTTTCGAGCAGTCTATAACTTCCACAGGGACCGGGCTCTCTCATTCCTTGAGCCAGCCCTCCCTGCCTTCTATCCCTCAAAATCCCACTCCTCTAAGTGCCTCGACGGATAGTGCCATTCGCGAGTTGGCCTCTGACTCTGCCATTGAGCCACTGCGAAAAAAGAAACAAAAAGCCTCTAAACATGCCCTCCGGTCCAAAGACAAGGCAAAAGAGGTTATGGCACAAAAACAGCCAAGGCTCCTGGCCGGCCCTGCGCCTCCCAGTCCTTGCATGCCCCTGTTAGCAGCAGAGACGACGCTGCAACTTTTTGAGGGCGAGGATGATGATATCTCAGGAGTGGAAGATCCCCCCCAACTCCTTCCCATGCAGCTTCTCTCCTCCGTCACTGAGGGAGACCCTCCCTCCACCTCTCCTCCTCCGCCGCTCGCCCAGGTTCCCCCTCCCCCCCTCCCCTTCCCCGGAGACCGAGGCGCTTCTCCACGAGGAGGCCTGCACCACGCGGCCTTCCTCTCCTTCGCGGCGACCGAGCGCGCCGCTTTTCCCGCCTCAGCGCGCGGACGCGCGCCCTTCCCCGCAGCACCGCGCGGCAGCGCGGCTCTCCTCAGCTGCTACAACTCGTTCCCGGTCTCGGAGCCCTCTCAAAGAGGCGCCCGGTAACCGAGACCACTCCTGGGAACAGCCCTACGGGTACCCTCATGGCTACCCTCCTCCTTACCCTCCTCCCTTTCCCTACTATCATCCTTACTATCCTCCTGAGCCCTTTCATTCACCGGATCCCTATCGGTATCCGTGGCCTCCCTCCTCCTATCCTTCGGCATCCATGGCTCCACCTCCAGCCCCACCCCCTCCCGCTCAAGCCCCTGCCCCAATAGTTGTCCCTCCTACCCAATCCCCTCCTCACCCTCAGATGACGATGCAGATTTGGAGTCCTCTTCGGATGTTACTCCTATACCTCCTTTGCCTGAGCCTGAGACTGATCCTCAGCAGGCAGAAGAATATAAAAAGTTTTCTGCACTATTAATCAGGCTGGCCAGATCCCTTGGCATACAGCCCCCACAATCTGATGATGTGGTCCAAGACCCTTATTTTACTTCTGCTGAGCAACAAACACAGCAGTCAACCATTTTGCCTACTATACCTTATCTGGTCAAACTCCTAAAAATGTCTGGAGTTGCTCCTGCTACCATGCCAAGCACGTCCAAGCGGGCAGAAAACCTTTATCGGATTGACCTATCCACCACCCCCTGGTTGGCTAGACTTCCGAAAGTTAATTCGATTGTGATGGATGCTCAGCCTAAGCCAATCCAAAATAACCAAGCTGCTCCTTCTGATAAAGAAGGTAGAAAACTTGATGCTATGGCCAAAAAAATTTATGCCTCAGCATGCCTTTCAGGCAGAATGGCTCATTATGGCGTCTATATGAGCGTCTATCAATCATACCTGTGGAACAAGATAGGTCCATATCTGGACCTACTTCCCGCATCTGATCAACCCATGGCTAAGGCCTTTCACCAAGAAGCCCTCACCCTGGCCACCCTACAAAAAGACTTGGCCAAACATGGTGCAGATACCTCAGGCAAACTGATCGCAGGTTCAGTTGCCCTTAGGAGACATGCTTGGTTGAGATCCGCAGCATTGTCGTCCAATCAACGTTCCTTGATAGAGAATCTACCTATGGATGAAGCTGGTCTGTTCAATCCTGAAACAGACTCACAGCTGGAACACTCTCATAAAATGAAACAGACCTTAAATAAATATGGCCAACAGTCCAGTCAACCTTATCAGCCCTACAGACAGCGTTGGCGTCCTTACTATTACCATCAGTCCTTTCGCGGATACTACAACTCCGCTCCGTATAGAGGAGGACAGCGACCGCAGTTCCCTTCACAGGGATACAAGCGTCCAGGTGTTCCATTCAGGGGTCAGTATCGAGGTGGTAGAGCCTCAGACAATAGAAGGCGCCGCTTCTAGGCTGTTCCTTGACAGGCTTCAGCCCTTTCTCTCAATCTGGCAGTCCATCACCACGGATAAGTGGGTATTGGACATTGTCTATCGAGGTTATGCCATAGAGTTTGATTCCCTGCCACCTCCAAGGAAACCTCTCTCTACCCAGTCTTCCCCCGTTTTACTAAAAGAAATTGACTCTCTCCTTCTTAAAGGAGCCATTTCCCCTACCCCATCCCACCAAATTCAATTTTGCTTTTTTTCCAGATACTTCCTTGTGGATAAAAGGGATGGTGGTCTCCGGCCCATTCTGGACCTCCGGGAAATTAACCAATTTATCTAACCACACAAATTTAGGATGGTCACGCTCCCCTCCATTCTCCCTTTCATTCCGAAGGGAGCTTGGATGGCTACTGTTGACCTTAAAGACGCCTACTTCCATATTTCCATTAGACAGTCCCACAGGAAGTACCTCACCTTTATGGTTGACGATACTCCGTATTCCTTTATTGTCCTTCCCTTCGGCCTCTCCACGGCCCCAAGGACCTTCACTAAATGTATGGCGGTCGTCGCCTCCCACCTTCGCCAGCAGGGCATCACTGTGTTCCCTTACCTGGATGACTGGCTTTTCTGCTCTGGGTCATGTGACCAATTGTCATCCGATATCAATTATACTTTGTCTCTTTTACAGAGCCTGGGACTTGTCAATCTGGAAAAGTCTCATCTCTCACCTGCCCGGACCGTGCAGTTCATAGGTGCAGTCATAGACTCCGTATCCCAGAGGGCCTACCTCCCAGAAGACCGCTTCCTCAATCTATGCCATTCTATCCAGGCTATCCAAACTCGCCACTGGTGTTCTGCCTGGACCATCCAATCTATCCTTGGCCATATGGCTTCCACCACGAACGTTACCGCGTTCGCCCGCCTCCGCCCCCTCCAAGCCTGGTTCCTCTGTGTTCCAGCCGGGGCTGGACAGCCAAACCTTGATCCTCCTCCCCCCAGGTTCTCCAGTCCCTCTCATGGTGGACAAACAGGTCCAATGTGTGCTCGGGCCTCCCCTTCTCTCCTCCTCAGCCGTCTTTGTCTTGTCTTTGTCTCTAACGACAGACGCATCATCCACCGGGTGGGGTGCCCACCTTCAAGACCTGACCATCAGCGTTAGTTGGTCCCCCTTCGAAAAGTGGCTACATATCAACGCACTAGAGCTCATAGCAGTAGAAAAAGCCCTCCGGTCATTTGTGACCTTAGTCTCCAACCGCACCATCCAAGTCCTCACGGACAGCACTTCAGTAAAATACTACATCAACAAACGGGGGGCCCCGCTCCCCCACTCTCCTCAATATCCCTCTGGATATGGGAATGGTGCATTCACCACAACACATTCCTCATAGCTGTCCACCTTCCAGGCCTACAGAACACTCTGGCCGACTCACTGAGCAGGACTCCGTCCACCACTCACGAGTGGCAGCTCAACCCCCGCCATTTTCTCTTACTGATCAGGCGCTGGGGCACTCCTCAGATAGATTTATTTGCCTCACACCTCACTCACTGCCTCATACATTGTGCGAGACTCCGCCCTCTCGCATCCCCAGACTGTCTAGGAAACGCATTCCTTTACCAGTGGTCCCCGGCTCTCCTCTACGCCTTTCCTCCCCTTCCACTCCTACCCAGAGTGGTCGCAAAGCTGATCTCCGACAACTCGGATTGCATCCTGCTAGCCCCATGGTGGCCCCGTCAGCTGTGGTTCACGCCCCTTCTCCAGGCCTCCCAGGGAGACTTCCTCCATCTTCCCTTAGACCCCGACCTCCTCTCTCTTCAACAGGGTCTCATCCTACACCCAGACCTCCCATCTCTCCACCTTACAGCGTGGAGGATCAGGCCCTGTCCCACCTCTCCGACCCTGTCCGCCTCATAATTCAGGCAGCTCAAAAGGTTTCCACCAGAAAAGCATACACCTACAAGTGGGACAAATTCCATAAATTTGTTCAGCCACTTGGCCATTTGCCACAGTCGGCCCCTACGTCGGTTGTGTTAGATTTCCTTATTGACCTTTCCACTAAAGGGTTTTCCCTTTCTTCCATCAAATGCTACTTAGCAGCCCTCTCCTGGTACAGGAAAAAAAATGGCGTCCCGTCTCTTTTTCAAGATCCCCTAGTGGGCATGTTTTTACAGGGATACAAAAAGTCTTTCCCCCCGGTTTCTCCTCCTCCTCCATCTTGGAGTTTAGAATTGGTCCTCTCCCAACTTTCTAAACCCCCCTTTGAACCCATGTCAACATGTCATATTTCCCATCTCTCCTGGAAACGCCCGGCCTCGAGGCCATTACCTCAGCCAGAAGGGCCAGTGAAATTACAGCACTCCGTTCTGATCCCCGTTCATTCGATTCCATGAAGACAAAGTGGTCCTCCGGACGGATGTCACTTTTCTTCCTAAAGTCGTCTCTCATTTCCATATGACCCAGGACATTGTCCTTCCTGCCTTTTTTCCTAATCCCTCATCTCCCCTGGAGATTGCCCTTCACTCCCTTGATGTTAAAAGGGCCTTGTCCTTCTATTTACATAGGACAGCCTCTTATAGAAAATCCCCTAAGTTGTTTCTTAAATATAGAGAGGATTCCCTAGGACTTCCCCTTACCTCTCAGTGTTTGGCTTCTTGGATAGTCCTGGCAATCCGATTAGCCTATCAGTTAGCCCATAAGGAATTACCTGTTGGTGTTAAAGCCCATTCCACAAGGGCAGTTTCAACATCCCAAGCATTTTTGCGGGGTGTTTCTGTTGACCAAATTTGCAAGGCTGCTACCTGGGTGAACCCCTCGACGTTTGCAGCTCATTACAAGCTCGACGTTCTCGCGAAGAAAGATGCATCCTTTGGCAGAGCCGTCCTGTTTTCCTGTGTGGCATGACCCACCTCCAGGTACATAAGCTTGTTAAGTCACCCATTTGTGTGCATTTCACAGACCACACGAAGAAGGTTAGGTTGCTTACCTGTAACCGTGTTTCTTCGAGTGTAGGTCTGTGAAATTCACACGGAACCCACCCGTCCTCCCCTCTTTGTCATGCCTATGTTCTGCTGCTGTCTGGCGGCAAGGAACTGAATAGGTAGCTCAATTGGGGGATGAGGGGGGGCGGGGAGTGGGAGGGGCTTATGTAAATCTTTAATTTTAGCTAGTATGTCCGAGATTCTGGCGCATGCGCGGGAATAAACCCATTTGTGTGAATTTCACAGACCTACACTCGAAGAAACACGGTTACAGGTAAGCAACCTAACCTTTTGCTGCCTCTCAGCTGTCCTTATCTCTTTGGATGCCAAATTACGGTAATAAAGACCACATTTGCCGATCATTCCTGGGCCATGGAACCTTGTAAAAGTTTTGCTTCTTGTTTCACCCAAATTAACCAAGTAATGACCAGAAACAAACTCATTTAAGTTACTTTATTAAGCAGCCAGGGCAAAGTCCCCACCTACTTTTTACACCAACCCAGCACTATACTGAACCCCCAAACACCTACATGACATTCAGTCAGCAACAAGCAACCACGAGAGACCAGGAATCAAAGACGGAATCAGGGCAGGGAATCCAAGCTGTGTGACAGTGCCCCCCACCACACACTCTGCCTTGAGGTTAAGCAGAGGTGGATAGGGGAAAAAAGGGCTTGAGCAACATGGTGATGGGACCTAGCAGCACTCTAGACCAAAATGTCCTCTCTCTCAAAAGGGATTAAAGGAGCAACCTACATTCACTGTCTCTAGCCTTGGCGCCACAGCTTCAGATTAGTGCCTAGCATCTGGGGAAGGAAGGTAACGTGGGGGCGCACTGTTCCCCAGAGTGGTAGGTGTCTCCTTTCTTTTGGCAGCTCACATTAGGATCCACAGAGGCCTGCTCTGGGACTATATCAACTATCAGCTTCCAGGCATTCAACGCAAAGTGGCCAGCTAAAGCATGCTGGGCTTCACCAGAAAGACAGACTCTTTATTCCCAAAATGCCTGCTAAAAATCTACCCCGTGTTAACAACCCTTTCCCCATCCCTACTCCAAATAGCCCTTGTGCACAAGAAGGAGACTAAAAATGTTCAAGAGGAAAAGACATTCAGTGAAAGATACTGAAGGAAGATACATACATACACACACCCTGCTGTGATACCCCACCATGCCAACCTCATATACAAATTAACCCAATCCCATTGTTCGAAATGCAATTTGCTCCTTTTTATATACAAATAATTGAAAAATCATTAAATAGCTCATATATATATATATATGTATAGTATGTATAAATATAAACAAGGACAGCCAGGGAATGAGAAATCCACCACAGAACCAGGGAGGGCCTGGGGACCTGTCCCTGGGCAAGTAGGGGTCAGAAAAAGAGCCCTGTGGTGTCTCTGGCTGTGGCCTGACATTCAGATGGTGGCTGGAGGCAGACCGCGCGCACCCACCCCCCAAGTCTTATGTAGGGCAGCGTCACTATGGCAACTCTTAGCCTCTAGCTTATGGGATTTGGCAGTTTCCAGAGCATCTGTCCTCTCCTTTCTCCCACCCCAATGCTGATAGTCAATGGTTGCCTCACGCTGAGAGCAGGTATCAGAACTATAGAAAAGGTTCTCAGCTGGTTCTGATCCAGCCAGACAGCAGTGGTCCATGCCAAAGTATACACCCATGCTTGGAAGCCCTGTCTGCTCAAGCCACTCATCATGGAAGACCCCATGTATCTACACTGGGCTGGCAACTTAAGAGCAGCCCGAAGTTCAGGTAGAAATAGAGAAGACAGTAGACACCAAGCTCGGCAGGTGCTGGTTATTTTGGAGTACTGGGCTTCTTGGGAGTGCCTGGCTTCTTGGTCTGCCAGAGGTGGCCTTGGATGGTAAAGGCATCCACACTCATGGACATGGTCTTGCTGGGAATCTGGGTGAAGCGCTTGCGATCAGAGCTGTACTTGTAGATGCCTTCAATCATGGGCAAAGTGATGGTTCGTGGACCATAGCCTGCCAAGCGCGTGAGTTCATCTGTCTCCCCTGAGAGCGTGTAGAGTGCGCGGAACTGGCAGCTTGAATCGCGGAAGAGAATGAGGAAGTGATTGGCTTTGCTCTTCTCGACCTCCTAATATTTAGGGGGAAAGAGAAAAGGTAATTTGCAGTTTTGTAAGAATAAAATGAAGTATAAAGGCATTCTTGCAGCATTTGAAATGTTATTTAGTTACCACTGATATTCCGAATATCTTCCAATGAGCTTGAAAGTTGGTGGAGCTTCCCCCCCTTTTCCCCACTTTATTCTCAGGACACCATGTGTGCTTTGTCAGGATAAAACAATGTGACTGTCCCAGAGTCACAGAGTTCAATGACTCAATGCGACTTGAATGCGGGGCTCCCAAGTTCTAGTTTAAAATTCTACCACACACTGGCTCTCATCTGCCGTGCAAGTACTAGAAGGATAGTTATACATAGGTTCTTGTGGATAACTACAAAGTAAAACAGATCACTTTTTCTTCATATTCATGGATAGGAGGAGAAATTTGTGCTACGTTTAGCGATGGATCTGCCACCACAAAGGTGGCATCTCTTCCCTTCTGGCAGAAAGTTCAATTGCTTTCACATCTCAACCAGCATTCTGCCCAAACACCTGTCCTTTATTTTCATCTTATATCATACCTAGGAAATTTAGGGATTTGTAAGTTATACTGCATTTCTTTAAGTGATAACAGGATCAGTGTCTCAGGCTTAACCACAAGGGTCATTATAATTGGGATGTGGTGGTTTGTCTTGATGGTTAAGTGGTGTTTTATCTGTCCTAACCAGGGTTGTAGTCCTGTGAAAGGTCTGCAGCCTGGAGGGGCTCACTGATACAAATGGACTCCATGGCAGAGATGGCGTCTCACCAGTTTTAGCTGGTCTACCAGCTACCACTCAGACTGGGGTGAGCATGTTGTGACCTTCCCGGTAGTGATCTGGGAGCTGCAGATCAACAGCATCTGGAAAATCACAACTTGCCTCCCTGTGACCCTGTCAGAGATAGTTTTCAATGCAATGATAAATTCCCATGTGGCATATACAAACTACCTTTAAAGATATTATATATACACACACACTCAATATGCTTCAGCTGCAGCAAGACAGAGCAACAAGACTGTTCAGCTAAGACTGATTGTATCAAGTGCATAGCTCCTGCATTGTTTAACTGCAGCAGGTACTACTCAGTCCCTTGGCTCAATTCCAAGCGTTGGTGCTAATCTTTAAAAAGCTTAGAAATAATTTACTTGAAGGAGTGTCACCTTTCTTCTTAAAATCACCCTTGGAGGCTCCACAATGCAGAGTTTCTCATAGTGCTTTCTTTCACATCAAAGATTTGGGGGGAAATGCCCTTCCAAATCTGCCTAGTGTTCTCATTATATCCAAAGACAACATGGTAACATGTTTCTTTTATGGCAAGAGTTTCAATTCTAATTTGTTTCTTGGAAGCAAACCTTTACAGACCTTCAGGCAAACGTGCTAGGCATGCTACCTCTTTTAGGAACCACTCCCCCATTTCAAACATATCCACCATCTTAATTGCCTCCAGCTTACCTCCAAGATGCGGTTCTTTTGGGGTTCATTGACTTTGCCAGCAAGGCAGCAGTGAGACAGGGCATTGTGGATAATGTATTTATTAGACTTGGCACTGGGCTCCTTGTACAGCTTTGGCCCTGCAGAGAAAAGGGAGGGATCAGTAGAGGCAACAAAGAAAAATCTTACCTCTTCCTCAGAGGAAAAGATGTAGATGTGTATTTACAAATACCTTGGACAGCATGAAGGTGGATTTTGAAGGTCCCCCAAGGCCCCTATGCCTACAACAGTAGCTAATGTCTGCTGGTTTTACTGAGGCATCTGGAAAATGTGGGATTCAGCCGAGCAGTGTGAGGGACAAAGAAGGGAAGCCAGGAAGCAGGGAGGTTTGGGAAGTGCAGGATGGAACAACAGCGACTTACCAGTGTATTCTGGAATGGAAGCAGGTGAGGAAGCGGTGGAGGCATTCTCCCAGTCCCTCTCCCGGCTCTGGTTTGAAATCAACCGGCTGGGGGACATTGGCCCTGAAGGGGATGCAGCTCTGTAGAAAAGATCGATATATCATCTTTGATTCCACAAAACTAAAGCTGTATAACCAACCCAAATTTCAAATGCATTCAACTGCTTTGTGTCTTAGTTGCAAGATAAAAGCAGGATACAAATAAAAACAACAATAATAATACAAGCAGGCCTTGATCTCAGAACTAAAGGCTATTCACCAGCCAGTCGAGTGCCAGCTGCATTGCAGGTTTCTTGCATCAGAGGAACAATTCCTGAAGGCTGTAGAGGAGCACTGCATACTCACCGAGAAGATCTTTTGATGGAAAGTGAATTGCCAGGATCATTGGCGACTGTTGAAAGTGAAAGAGTTGACTGGGAGTACACCTTGCTGAGCTTGGATCCTAAGAAAAATATTGACAGATAGGTGTTGACTTAGTACCTACAACCTGAAATAAAACTCCATTGACAAACATTAATTTGCCCTGCAGTAAAAGCCAAGTGCAAAATGTGCCCATCTTGACAGACAAGTAGACAGTAAATGAAACTGATATGATGAAGTCACTAGGACAGCCATGAATGTTTCTGCCATCTCTACCCCTGGAGCCTCAGAGAAGGCATCAAAGATTTCCCCATTAGCACCAATGTCCTGCAGGAAGGAGATGAAATACCATCACAACATCTCCTCCTCGCCCCCTGAGTTGTAGCCAATTCCACTTCTAAAAAATCCTGTAATCTTATTCCTTAAAAAAGAGCACAGTCTTGTTAAAATATAAAAATAAAAATCCTGTCTACCGGGCATTCCTGTCCTGCCTGTCCCTCCACACCTCACAAGCAAGGCAGATGCACCCTTACCAAGGAGTCCTTTCACTGGGCTGCGGGCGAGAGCAGAGTCATCACAGAAGACCGTCTTGGGCCGCCCCTTCTTCAGGGCACGCACCGTGGTGGGCTTCTGCCGCAGGACCTTGTCCAGGTCTTCCATCAGCTTGAGCTGGTGACGCCGCAGGTACTCTTGGCGGGTGAAGTCGCCACGCCGTGTCCCAACTTCCTCCTCCTGCCGCGGACGCTCCTCCACCTGCAGCCTGGAGAAAAGTAGGCAAATGCACACAGGGGTTATAAGCACTGACAAATATGCTCGATCCAGGGCAAGCATCTTTGTACTAGTCCTTCCTCGCACTGTCAACAAGCCACCAAAAATTTGACCAACAATTGTTGTCATAGCTTAAGAAAGTAGCTTTCAAACTCTTTTTCTTTAAAAAAACTGGAAATATAAAAGCCTTTCTAGGATTCCTCAGCCAAAAAAATCAGTTATTTGTAAGACAAACAGTTATAATTGCAATTATATCAGTAACTATAACATACAAACATCTCTGCTAAAGCCCCCAACTTCTGCTGTGTTAAGCAAGAAACTGTGCTGGTTCATTTTCATTTCATGCAGGGCAATAGCAATGCCCAAGCAGTCAGGGTAGTACCCTGCATCAACTGAATATATGCCCTACAGCTGGCATCTTTCACCGATGCATGAAGATTTCACAAGGGATTTATGGGATTCCTCAGCAGTCTATCTTAGAAAGGAATGCCATGTTCACTAAAAGTCAAAACAGGTTTCTCAAAAGCAAGTCATGCCAGACTAGCTTTATATCTTTTTTGATAGAGTTACAAACTTGGTACATGAAGGAAATGCTATGGATGTAACATATTTTGATTTCAGTAAGGCTGAATGTCAAGGTTCCTCATGACATTCTCACAAAGCAGCTAATAAAATGTGGGCCAGACAATGCTACTATTAGGTGGATTGGCAATTAGCTGACTGGCCAAACTCAAAAGGTGCTCCTCTTGGTTACAGAGAGACGTGACCAGTTGAGTGTCACAGGGGGTCTGTCCTGGGTCCAGTGCTATGCAGCAACTTTTTCAATGACTTGGACAATTAAAGGCAAATTGCATATGACCCCGCCTCCTTGGGAAGGATAGCTAATATTCTAGAGATCATAATCCAAAATGACTAACAGATTATAGTGCTGAGCCAAAACCAACAAAATGAATTTCAACAAAGAGAAACGTAAGACAGAAAAAAATGAAATGTACAGATAAAGGATGAGTGATTCCTGGCTTGAAAACAGTACATGTGAAAAAGATTTAGGAGTCTTAGCAGACCACAAGATTAACATAAGCCAACAATGTGATGCAGCAGCTAAAAAAGCCATTGTGATTCTAGGCTGCATCATTAGAAGTACAGTGTCTGGATTGGGAAAAGTCGTAGTACCACCCTTTTCTGCTTTGGTCAGACTTCACCTGGGATACAGTGTTCACTTCTGGGCACCACCATTGACAAGCTAAAATGAGTACAGTGAAGGGTAACCAAAATGGTCAAATGTCTGAAAGCTAAGCCCTATGAGGAGCAACTCAAGGAGTTAGGCATGTTTGGCCTAGAGAAGGTTGAGATCGTCATGTTTAAATATTTGAAAAGATGTCACAATGAGGCACTTGTTTTCTGCTGCTTTCTAATACATTGGAGGAAGGCAGAAAACAAGAATCCACCTAAACATTAGGAGGAACTTCCTGATAAGAGCTGTTCAGCAGTGATGGCCATCTGTTGTGAGTGCTTTAATTGTGCTTTCCTGCATGGCAGGGGTTTGGATGGGATGACTATTATAATCTCTTCTAGTTCTATAATACACATTGACCAAGAGTTTATCTGAATCGTGTAGCATAGGAATCCTGAACACACAACTCTGCAACAGCTCTCCATTCACCATCCCCAGGACTTATTGAGAGCGTGCTCTAAACCAGGGGTGGGCAATTACCGGCCCTCCAGGTGTTTTGGACTTCAACTCCCAGAAATCCTAACAGCTGGTAAACTGGCTAGGATTTCTGGGAGTTGAAGTCCAAAACATCAGGAGGGCCGGTAATTGCCCACCCCTGCTCTAAACCCACAGACATCATTCTCTGGCTGGTGAAACCAGAAGCAGGAACTGGAGAAGTATTTGACTCTGTCCAAACAGTCAGACACAGACTGAGGAGATCATTATCCAAGATCTTTTGAGTTTTTCCAGAGGCCTCAACACATGATGACCTTATTCTGCATCAGGTTAAAAGATCTCATCTGCTTTCAACCAGCGATGGAAAGACCATTGCGCAAAGCTAATGCAGCAACAACCAATAATAAATATGCATACAGGTGTCAGGTGGAACGATGCTTGCATACCATATGTCAATATGATACCAGCTGTTGTGTTCTCTGAATATATGCAGTGTGATAAACCCCTTAGATAGAAGCCTTTGTAGTGCAAATCTCTACACAATTCCAATCCACCCAAGACAAATTCCTTTGTAGAAGATAGGGATTGTTCTCCAGCTGCTGGGTAGTAACCAGGGGCGGTCGAAGGTAATTTTAAATGGTAGGCGAACATTATTTTGGCGCCCCCCCCCCAAAAAAATCAATTAGGTCACCATATTCGGCACGCAGGGGGTGGAGGCAAAGGGAGAGGCTTAACCTCTCCTTTTGCCTCGCCCCCTTGCTGCTGCGCCGCGGGCGCGCGCCCGCCTTGCTGCTGCGCTGCGCTCCGCGGTTTGCGGCGCATGCGCAGAGTACGTACGGACTTCTCTTGAGGTCCGACGCACTGCGCATGTGCGCTCAGCGGATTCGTAGCGCAGGCGCAGTGCGTACGGACCTCTCTTGAGGTCCGACGCTGGTAGTAACACATAATCCTTCACTATGCTGGCAGAAACAACTGGAAGATGCATCCCCAGAATCTTAGTTGGGGTGGGAATTGTGGCCTTCCATTTGCTATGGAACTGCCAACAGACACAGCAAAGCCAATGGGGAGAAATGCTGGGAATGGTTGTCCAACAACATCTGGACAACCATATGGCTCCTGCCCAACATAAAAAAAAGAAATGACAACAAGTAATGTCCATTCACATCTGTATTCTAAAGACAGCAGACACAACTAGATGGCCTATAGTCTGGACTGATAAGCATTATTTTTACAACCAGATAATCCAGTGAAACTGTAGTTCTTCTACATTGCAAATCAAACTCTTAAGAATACAGGACCAATCAATTCAAGCAGAAATGCAACATGCTGCTACGGGATAGGACTGGTGGCTGCATGTGGGGGCCACTGGCACATAAGCTCAGCCTTCTGCCCAGTCTTTTCCCTAAGTTTTTTTTTTATCAAAGGGTATTAAATTAAACAACCTCATGTATCTCAATGACACAGAATTTTTAGTAGACAGAGGGGCAGGAATACTGACAACTGGGGAAGGGAGAAGATGATAAATAGAGGTATCAAAAGGGATTCACTTGGTAAAATTGCTTTCAGCATGCCCCTTGCAATGGAATGGATAAAATCAAATCCATGAATGTCAATGCACTTTGGTAGAAATGACTACTCACCCAACAAATGAACACAAGGAGGACTAAATACTCCCAATCAACATGGGATATCAACTCATTTTGGGGGCAGGGTACTTGACTGTGACCCCAAACTCTACCACAAGATATTGAAGGGCTGCTTCTATTAAGTTGATGGGTAGAATCTAACTAAAACTCTTTTTTGCAATGAATAAACAACCCCAACCACACGTTGTGGACAAGTGAGCAATTTCTCCAGGGTATCACTATGTACAGCTGTGCCAGGCATACATCACTTGATTTGTATAATCAGAGCCAATTCCATTGACTTTTCCAAACCTGTTGTCACTTAACACCAGAGGAAGGGTCGTTATCTGCCTGGTCCCAATGCACACAGCCTAGCTAGATCTGGACAGTGTTACAACATAGCAAAACAGTCTCAGTGCCATTTGGCTGTCATTCTAAGGTAGCCAATAATGAGGTGGATAGTGACTTGGCCCCCTCTCTCCTTACCTGGCCTCCTCTTTCTTCTGCTCTTTCTCCTCCTCCTGCCACTGTTTTCTGCGCCGGGCCTCATCAGTGCGCTTCTGCTGCCTCTCTAGGAAGGTGGCCCGCTTCTGTGCCATCTCGTCTTCAGCCTTCTCTTCATCCTACACAAACACAGCTCATCAACATGGAACAAGAGGTCCTGACAGATACAGTATCACCTTCAATCCCCCAGACAGGCAGACACGCCCCTCTCCCAGATCAGCATCAGGCTGGAACCAACCATGTCTTCCCTTCTATGCAAAGGTCCTAAACAATGGCATCTTGCAGTGGATCCTTGCACTCCACTCCTGCTGTTCTTGCTGGGTCTGCATTGTCCCTGCATGCTATAAGCCCCCACTGAATTGTAGCTCACATCATCTGCAGATGGGGCTAGTATTTCAGGAATAAACATCTGGTGTCACAGGATTATAAAGACTTGAAACATAATTAAATGGTCCAAAGTCTCAGGAGTGACC
The DNA here is from genome assembly GCA_030556195.1 of Anolis apletophallus. NCBI lineage: Eukaryota > Metazoa > Chordata > Lepidosauria > Squamata > Anolidae > Anolis > Anolis apletophallus. The sequence goes on along the minus strand of JARBWK010000001.1, from coordinate 120,669,297 downwards.
ACTTTGGATTCTTCAACTACCCCCCAAGCAGCCCCAGCAATGGTTGGCACATACAGAAATTGAACTCTGTGATCTGCAATCAGGCTCAGTGCAGGCTCCAGAATTTAAGCATCTCTCTTACAACTAGCTCAAGATGCTGCAGAAATGTGTGCCACCACTAGAGAGCAACAGCAGCAGCAGGCTCTCCAGATGGGATCCAAGCTGGTCAGTGGCAAAATAGGCAGATCCTCTGATATGCCCTTGCTTTCTGAACCCAAGGATTTTAAAAGTGGGAAGAGATGTAGTTTTCGGTCATACCCATGCACATAATCTGCCAGGAGGCTTTCTAGTACACTTCAAAGCACTCCCCTACGCCAAACTCTTGTCTAGGTCCGCTGAGAAATGGCACTGGGCTTGGGGAAAGATGTCAAATTGGGCTCTTCTTCCTAAATCTTCATACAAACCAAACACGACTATTTTCTTTTTAAAAGTTTTGAAGTGACTCGCATTTTGTTATTCTTGTGGTTTACGCTGGAGTCTAGGATTTCTTGTCCCAGAGTGTTTGATATATATACTTTGGCATATCTGAATCATACTAATATGTATTGGTCCATATAAAGAACTTGGTTATGCTGCCTGGGATGCTAAGACATCATATTGGTCCATATAAAGGACTACAGCTGGTGTCTGGGCTGCTAAGACATCGCATTTATTTTACAAATGGTTTCCCCCCCTCCCCAAAGTCCAGGCTCTCCAGAAATCTGGGACCGAAGAATTTAATACATACACAAGCACATACCCACAGTCTCATTCCTATCATCTTCTGCTAAGACCTAAATCAGCCCTCCTTCCTGTAGTTACCCCATTCCAGTTCAGGACTGGCTGGTCCCACAGAAAAGCCATTTCAAAATCTCACTTTCTTCAGGAGTAATTCTGCCCAAAGTGGAAAGCTCAGGTAACCAGCTCAGATGTCAAAATAGCCAAAGAGTCCCACTCTCACCTTGAAGAAGAAGCCGAGACCAGAACGTGGCTCAGAATCCAGAGTTTCAGCAATGGATTCCTCCAAAGAGTCATCGCCATCACCATCATCTTCCTCCTCCCCTTTCAAGCTGGACAGGGGGATTTCAATCAGGCTACTCCGGCGGTCACTGGGTGAGGAAACATCACTGGTGCCATCGCCTGAAACACGGGGATTGCCCCCCTGGGGAGGCACTGAGGCCACAGGTCGCAGATTATTCTGAGCCTCTGCTTCTGGTACAGGCAGTTCCTCATCCTCAGCAAAATGGATTGAGGAACGAGTCTGCACATTCACTTGGCTGGGTGAGAATTTGCGTAGATGTGGAAGAGTGTCCACATTGTGGGGAGGCGTCAAAACCCGTGTGAGGGGTGGCAACTTTAGCTCTACCGGCCGAGTGTGCTTAGGGCTCTTGGGGGGAGCAGGAGCTGGAGACTTCTTGGGGGTGGGCTGAGGCGAACGGGATTTGCGGGAAGGGGATGGTGAAGGCGAAGGCGAAGATAGCTCCACAGAGGAACGAGGTGGAGCGCCCTCCCGGCCGACCCTTGGGGCTGGGATCACCCAGGCTTGGGCACTGGGTTTCTTGTCTTGCATGAGGCGCTGTTGCTGATCACTCAGGCGCTGCATGTCCATCTGCAGGGAACTCAGAGCCGTGTTCAGTTTGGCCACTGCCCGGTTGTAATCGCCCAGGTTCTCATCAAGACCTCCCTTCATGATATCAGGGGAGAAGGTCACCTGCTTATTCTCTAGGCGAGTCCGGGGGCTACCAGCCTCATCCTCTGCCTCCAGTTGGGCAAGACGCTCCTCCAGGGTGAGCCGGCTGTCCTCTGACTGGGCCTGGGAGTCAGGCGCTTTTTGGAGCTGTAAGAAGGCACTCTTACCCAAACGCTGGCGGTGCCGGGTAAAGATGGCTTCAATACGCTTCTTCTGAGCCTCAATAGCACGACGCTTCTCCTCCAGCCGGGCACCCAACTGGCTCATCTCTGAACTGAGGGCAGGGCTTTGGCCAGGGCTTTCATCTGATGGCACAGGTCCTGTCTCTGAGCCTTCAGAACTGATTCCACTGGACTTGCTGTCTGTTGCTGCCAACTTCTTCTTACGCTCTGCAAAGCTGGTCATGCGCACACCAGAAGCTGACGATGCCGTGCTGTCGGGCTGTGAGCTTAATGAACTCACGCAAGAGGTGGAGTCATCTGGGGCACCTGGGGGGCGTGAGGCCTCCTCAGCATCAGAATCCATACTGCCATCCTGAGTTGATTCTCCACCATTAGGTGGTCCATTGTGGCAACGGTAGACTGTGGACATGGGCACCTTCTCTGGCGCAGAGGCTTTAGGTGGCTCTGGCGAGTGCAAGTAAAAGCCATCAGGCGCTCCCTCAGGGAGCAGGCGTTCACTGCTGTGAATGATTTGCAGGGCCTCCTCAATGGTGGGTAGGTCCGAGTACCCGTCAGTCAGCCCATTCTCCAAGGAAAGCCCCTCTTGGCTCTTGTGCCCACCAGCCCCATGAAGGGATGGAGTCACTAGTCCATTGGGGGTCTCAGCAACTTCGTTGGCCCGTGGGCGGGGGGAACGAGGCAAAGAAGAGTAAAGGGCAGGTGCCAGGCTATCAGAACTGACAGAGCGAAGAATGCCCACAGGATTGCCCATCACAATGTCCACATCGCTGTCCAGGCCAAAGGGGATGCTGAATGAGACTGCCTGGGATAATGGGTGGCTGCAAAAGGTGGGAAAGGGGAAGAAGATTAAATGGGAGCCATTTGGGTATCCCACATCCACTTTCCACTCACTTCCCTTACATTACTTCCTTTTACCACAATCCTACATTTGTATATTTTAATTATGAATGGACAAGGATACACACTTCCTCTCTGGACTTATTATTCCTCCTCTTGCAAACTGAGAATCGTGGATTTGAACCTATGACCTTTCGGTCAGCAAGTTTAGCAGCTCGGCAGTTTAACCCGCTGCGCCACCGGGGGCAAATGTAAATGTGGGAGGTGTAGGCAGCAATTAATCATATGTCAAGAACCAATGGGATGGGATGGCTGAACCTGATTCCTTGCTTCTTTCTCCTCCTTCACCTCCTACTCAGGGGAGAGCAATCTGGCTTTGAACATTATTTAAATTTACCAATGCACAAACTATAGCCAAGAGCTTACCAGAATCCTATACACTCCTCTTTAATTATGTAGAACCGACCAAGGATGCTATACTCTCGGCCAAGAAGTTCAGGGTCTTCCTTCTTGTCTTCTTGTCCCACACCACCATCCCCATGATCCCCTGACTCCTCCTCACCTGAGCTGCTTCTTGGTCCATGCTTTACCAAAGCCTTCCACATGGGACATGGAGGTGGAATGATGCAGGGAGCCTAGGGGCACAAAGAGACAAAAAGTTACCAAGGAGGTTCTGCAGGGGACTCTTAGAGGCAGGTGGGCAACATTCAAGACCTGCAAGTACACAACTCACACGGATCACTACTAAAACGTAGTGACATCCCATATTAGAACAAAATAAGGAGGTGAATATACTTGGGGGAAGGGGGAGGAAAAGAAGAGGTGAAACAATACCAGAAGTGCACCACTTTGGCTAGCAAAGCACACATTTGCAAGAAAAAAACCCACAAAATTGAAGGCAACCACATTTTGCCTGCAAGCACACAAACAAGGGACACAAACTACAATTCTTTTTGTATTTCAAACTAATATCAGAACAATACTCTGGTTTCTCTTCAGATCGTATAAATCTTTTGCCTTTTACTAAAGAACAATCCTTTGAAGTCAGATTTTTTATTAAAATCTAGTTTCTCAGGCTGATTTTGTTTCCGCTGAAAACCACTTGATAAGCAATCATATTCATATCTACTAAGCATTAATTCCCAACAACTTCCTTGGTAGTTTCTTCCAGCCTCCTACATTTTTTGGATAATTTTTCACCTGAAACCTATCAATCTCCCACATAAACATGATAGTTGGAATCCCTTTGCGCTTCCCTCCCACACCTACTGAAACCTTATAAAATGAAACACATCGGTATATGAGGGGAAAAAACAAATCCAGAATTGGCATGACTCAGGGAAGCTATGAAGGAAAATGATACTGAGCCCTTTTGGGGTTGCCTACCCTCTAATAACTTGATAGGGAACATGGCATCCCCAGGAGCCACGATTTATTTATTTGTTTGCTGTATTTGTATACTGCTTTTCTCAGCCTGTAGGCGACTCGAGGCAGTTAACAGGGTAAAATTCAATGTTTACAATATCATAAATATAATCAAAAACATAACATATAATATAAACCAAAGAAATCAATAAGTATAAATTCATAGTGTCTCCTTGTTAAAAATGTTGTCCGGTCTCATTGTCGTCATTCCATTTTTCTATGTCAGTTACTCTGCATTTGGAAACGCTTGTTCAAAAAGCCATCTTGACTTTTTTCCGGAATGTTAAAAGGGAGGTGGCCGATCTAATATCTACAGAGAGGGCGTTCCATAGCCAATTACCACAAACCCTTGTCAAGAGCCACAAACAAAAAACACACATTTTTGGAAATAATTTTATAAAAGCTATGCCTCCAATAAGAACACCAGGAACCCCCAGTGGCACAGCACATTAAACTGCTGAGCTGCTGAACTTGCTGACCCAAAGGTCGGTGGTTCAAATCCGGGGAGAAGGGTGAGCTGCTGCTGTTAGGCCAACCTAGCAATCCAAAAACATGCAAATGTGAGTACCATAGATCAATAGGTACTGCCTCTGTGGGAAGGTAACAGCACTCTGTGCAGTCATGCTGGCTACATGACCTTGGAGGTGTCTACAGACAATGGCTCTTCAGCTTAGAAATTGAAATGAGCACCACCCACCAGAGTCAGACACAACTAGACTTAATGTCAAGGGGAAACCTTTCCCTTTATCTTATGCCTTTTGAAGCAGGCTTGCTGCTACCCTTCCTGCTAGCATGGGAAAAATGTGTACCAGTTGTTCCAGGGGACAAGTTAAGGTCTAGTCTACTGCCTCTTAAGACTCCCAAATGTTGAGAACTATAGTGTTTCCTCTTCTCCCCAAATAAGCATAGAACAAAAAGCATATTTTTGCTTATTGGATGCAATCACTTCTCCCCCCTCCACCCCACCTCTAGAAACATGCCAGGGACCAGCAGCTAATGGCTCAAAAACTGGCACCAGTCCACAAACACCACCAGTTTAGTCAAAATAAGACCTACAAAAGATGCTGATAGGATCAAAATGCCTCAAGGGGTTTTAATGGCTTTGCCTAACTTTGTTCTCTAACAGAATCAAGTAAATCCTTCTTCTACATCATACTGTCAGTTGCTGGGGAAAGCAGAAGGTGAAACGTCTCACCTAAAGACCCACAGAGTGGAGACTGCGCCTGTCCCCCAGGCAGAAGTGGGTGACGGAAGTTGACACTGGGGAGCTGCTAGGAGAACAAGAGACAAGCAGAAATCAGATCCAGACAGGGACATTGTTACAAAACTTGTAGGCACATACAAGTGGTTAGAGGGGTACAAACTGAGGCTTAAGCTCACACGCACAAACTTCGCCCCAGAAAGATATAGCAAGTCTTCAAGTACACAAAAGATGCTTACAAAGTACAAGCAAGTGCTGAAGCCAACCGTAAGCAAAATGCCACACTTGGTGGGTAGGGGTGGTAAGAAAATCCTGGGATGAATTTACACCCTAGAATTACTGCACAATATTAAATGTGGGATGGACATACATATACGTTTGTGTGAAGAGAAAAATGTCAATCTGTTTGCTCATTTGGCAAATAAAATTAGCATCTGCTTACAGACTTGCATGAACATATTCCGCTAATGTGCTGCCTAAAGGCATTCCCATAACTTGCACATGGAACAAGATGTGTGCCAATCTTAAGATCAGAAGCTTCCCCTGTCCCCCCATAAAGAACCATACTCTCAACTGTCCCAGGGCAATCTGAGAGCCACGGCTCTATCCAGAGGAGCCTTCCTCTTTCCCTGCTGAGTGAAACTCAATCCAGGTACCTTAAGGGGTTTCTCTTGATCAACAGCTACAGCTGATCAGGAAAGGGAGTGCCTCTCTCCCACTCGAAGAGAGACCGGACATTTCCCCCTGGAGCAGAGGAAGATCATAAGGAGGCACTAACTAAGCCACCTCAAAAATACAAGGAGCTTTATCCACCCTGATAGCAGGAATAACTTCTTCCAGATCAGGTTGCACCAAACAATTTCTAAAGTGCAAAGGAACCCTAAGGCAACTAAAGAAGCAACCACGACCATTGAGTAGAGTCCTGCAGCCTACGAGTACTGCCGCAACCAAAGTGGTGTGGCAGGACATCTAGCTTATTTAGGAGACCAGAGATTATAACGTTCATGAATAGGAAAAGAAGGGACGTTTAGCTCTGTAACCTACCCCATCAACAGTGGGCTGCAGCTCTTTGGACCAGCTGAAGTTTCCAAGAAGCCAACCCCAGGTAGAGTGCAACATTATAGCTGTTGTTAATGCCATCAATTCATCTTCAACTTACGGCAACATATGAGTAAGAGACCTCTAAGTCACCCTGTCATCTACAGCCTTGCTCAGCTCTTGCTGATTAAGGGCCATTGCTTCCATGATTGAGCCTATCTGCTTGGAATGCAGTCCTCCTCTTTTCCTGCTGCCTTCTATCTTACCAACATCATTGTCTTTTCTAGTGAATCATGCCTTCTCATGATATGACCAAAGTATGCCAGTTTCAATTTAGTCACTAAATGACGTTTGTGTGGGAATGCCAGGTATGTCCCAAACCTATTTGTCAATTTTCTAGATATTTGGGGATGACTTAGAAAAGGAGAATGAAGCCACCAGCAGCTTATCTTCAAAAGTCTGGCAGTGGCTTGACGTTTTTAGTATACATCACTATGGTCAACAGACTTGGCAGGTCGTGGCCTGGACACTGTACTCTACCAAGCATTTGTATGAGGGACCCGTATTGAAAACCTTGGCAGACACAGGTGCTGCTAATGGCATGTACCAGAAAGGCTGACTCAGCATATTTTGTTCCTTGGACAGAAGGACAACATGATTGTCTCATACAAAAAAATCTGACTACATTGGCTCTTGAATCTTCAATACTAGTGATGGAACAACTCCCTCTACAGTAACCAAATACAAGCAAGGAGCTTAGGGGAACACTCCCTCAGCGCCTACCATTTGATGTATCTTGAGTCCTCACACTGAGTCCTGCATAACATTAGGATTGGAATATTAATAAGAAGAAGAAGTTGTTGACACGGCAAAACTGGGGTGGGGGCTGATCAACAGTAGGATGCTACGCCCAGTAGACTAGTATTCTTCATTCACACTATACAAACTCAAGCTGGAGTGAAATCCCAAGGGAAAAGACAACCTTTGCGAAACCCTGTGTCTCACTCCCAGCACAGGTGAAAGGAGGTGGGCTCTACAAGACTACAAGAGGCTCGCTCACCTGTTGTTCCCACTGTTTGGCGTCAAAGGGTCATTCACCCCTGGGGAATCTGAAAGAGAACATCTACTTTAGTAGACAGGCAGGGAGGGGGAAGAGCAGGAAAAAAATCTGAGACTTAAGCCAACAAAAGGTCAGGAGAGAGTAGAAATGCCAGCCACATGTATCAAGGTGGAGGAGAGAAACCTGCTCCAATCTCTACTCACACAGGAGCTCATTGTTCCTGGACTGGGACATGCCAGATCCCAGCAGGCTTTGCTGGAGCTCCATTTACACAGGGAGGCACCTATTTGGGGGAAGTAGTGGCTGTGAAGGTTTGCTATCAAAAAGAAAGCTCTGTTATTATGAATGTGTTTACGTACACATATAAGCTATATGTGAGGCAGCTGAATACAAATTAGAAGATAAAAGAGAGGATGCATAAAAAGTCCCAACCAAACATACAAAACGAACGAGGAGATGTTCTCTATCCATAAGACAAGACTACAAAAATTCAAAGAAAGGCCAAAAATTTAAGAAATGCTGGTTGTGAAAGATTGGGCAACATGAACCTATTAATCCAGAACTTAATAAAAAGAAACGTGAGTGCAATGCAGCTCTACTGACAAAATCACAGACAAATGAAGGAAGCTGAAGAAACTCTTGGTCCGGTCATGCTAAAATAGGTGTTTTGTGATCCATTCGCTTCATGCTTGGCATATCTGAAAGTGTTTGGTTTAAGCAACAAAATATCCCACTCTCCACCTTCTTGTTAGTGAGAGCAGGATCATCAACTCCAGAAATCTGGAGAAACTGGATCTAATCTCCTGTGCAAGTCTGACACTCTTTACCCCCTCAGGCCTGAGAAACTTAGATTTTTTTTAAAAAAAAAGTTTGCTTTTTTTTTTTAAAGGAACTGGAACTCCAGGTCACCAAAAATCTGAAAAACATGCAAGTACTAATGATGTCAAACAACAAAACCTGGCTTCAGTTAAGATGCTTACACACCTTTATTTCCCTGGTATTTGCACTCTCTTCCTATGCCAACACTCCAAATGCTTTCGAAATTCTCATATTAGGAATCATACCAATAAAAGATGCACACAAGCTTCATTGTATCAAATGTTTAATGCACTTATTGTGAATTACTAGTGCACAATGTACCTCAACTCTGTTCCTAATGACTGCATTAACATGCCTTCTTCCTTACTGTATAGCAAAGACAGTAAGAGCATGATAGTCTCCCTTGTGAGAATAGACTGCCTTTCCTTCATGCTGTGGGAAATCTGCTGTTAACCTTGTCAGTACGAAAACTAGGCCGAGGGGGGCCATGCAGATGCATCTCCTTACCTTGAAGTCCAGGCAGTTCCTTTGGGCGCACAAAGTCTGGCTTAAGTACCTCGAAGCACAGAAACAACTCCGCCAAGAACACTCCCACATTTATCTGGAGAAGCAGAAGATTTTGTTAGACATCCACTTTGGGGAGAGAAAACACCTTTTCCTGGGCCAGAGGTGGCCCTTCTCTCCCCTGCTCTTTAGCGGTTTCTCCTCCACCAGCCATAGAACCCTGAAACAGGTCTCTCCTTCATTGCAGCTGCCACAGGAGTAAGGCTTCCTTCCTACTGCCTGAACCTTTTCCCACCGACACCACTCCCTGACTTGCCAGCGTCACTCTACCACCCACCACAGAAGGAGCCATTGTCTCAGGCTCTAATTAGTGCAGCTAGAGAACCCAGCCAAAGCTCATTAGGGCCACTGCAGGCTGGGCTCTGGCACCAAGTGCTAATCCCTACTCGCTCCACATGAGCAGCAGTGTGGGGCAGGGGCACAGACTTTCAGCAAGGCTTGACATATTCTTGCTTCCAGGTGGATGCTGTCGCCTGAATCCGGGCCATCTCCTTCACTGCAGTCCCAGCATCCGTGCTCCTCTCCAATGGGAGACTCAATCTCTGATGTTTCTCCCCCGGCTGCAGAACTCACCCGCAGTGCAGGAGGCATGTAGAGCAAGTCTTCCAGAGAGAGGAAACAGGCACCACCCAAGTAGTCTGAAGAGAAGCCTTGGATTAGCTGCAGGTTATACAGGCTGTCTGCCACAGACATCGTCTCCTTGAGGCATACATCTGTCAGGTAGGGAGAAGGGCACAATGGCTGTTGATGGTGACCAAGAAGAGGGAGGCAGAAAATGGCGGTTCTATTCCTCTCCCAACACATATAGGTACTCCAACCCAAAGTTGACTCACCCTCAAGGCGTATGACTTGAGGACAGTAGTAGTGGATAGTGGCTGCAACAGCACCTCCGCTGGAGAGGTCCTTCATGCCCGCAATAGGAGGGAAACAAGGAGTCTGTTTGGGCAGGGCTTTGTCTTTCCGATAGCGGATCTGAGCAGAACAGAAGGATAGGAAGATATCAATACAACACTGGCAGGAGCAAACCCCACAAATGAACCAGCTCTCACCCATGGTTCCCAAACCTCAACTCCTCTGCCCTTAACCAAAATCATTATGCAGCAGCCCTTCCTGAGAATGGATACCTGGTGGAGCCAAGGACAAGCAGGGAATAGGGTCCCCCCCCCCCCCAATTAAATTAGAAAACCAATGTGCATACGCAATGTGGTCCCTCTCTCCCTCCCTTCCCCACACTGACCCCAAGAGCAGAGTGCATGCTGGGAGGGGAAAAGGGTATAAAGCAGGGAGGAGGGAGGCAAGCCAGAGCCTCAGCAGGAGCCCTTGGTGAAGCAGCCAAGGAGAAAGGAGAGCGGGGGGTAGGGGGGTGAAGGAAGCAGCCATGACAGGAATAGCAAAGGAGATGATCTCCCTTCTATATTGCCCCTCAGAGACCCAAAAAGAGCAGAAGTTCCTCTTGACCCCTGTTCCAAAAGAGGTCCCGGCCCCACACTTGATCTGGGGCGATAGGCACTACAATGGCTGTAATGGGGAGGGGTGTTCAAGAGGAGGGGGAGAATATGCCCTGGACAGTAAAGAGGGCAAAGGTGCTGTCCATGACTTCTCCTGCTCCAGCACTAGGCAATCATGGCATGTTATCATTTCCCCTCCAGACATGCTTGTCCTCAGCCCTGGACACAGCAGACAAGACAACAAAGGCAGCCCCCGCACCAGAGAGACACACACAGAGCAGGGCAGGCCGTGCGTAGGGCAGAGGGGAAGGAAAGGAGAAGGTACACACAAACACACACACACGCAAACACCAACAACCAGAAGGCCAGCAAAAAAGAAAAAAGGAAAAGGAAAGAAAAATATAAGAGGAGGCAAATGGGGCACCTCCATTCCTGCTGCAATGAGCTGGAGGGAGGATCAGAGAGGAAGTGTTGCACCTCTGTGAAGAGCACAAAACAGTTTGCCATACACAGCAAGTGCTGCACAGCAAATTCTGGTCCTATTTACTGCACCCAGTAATTCTTCCCGCTCCCCAATTGATAGTTGGAAAGGAAATGAGGGAAGCCCCCAAACAAACAAACAAAAGAGAGAGATGTAGAGACCAGTAAGTCCCCACTGTCAATACAAAAGAGCATTTTTCAGGTGAACATGCATTAAATCTATGTCTGTCCTGGTGTCCATATCCACCTGTTTAGAAAGAGAAAACGTTGACAAAATGAAAGGTTCTGAAAAGAAAAGCAGACAGAAGCTCAGACAAACACAAGTCTGGAAAAACAGGGTGTTTAACAGACAGGGGAAATGCAATCTGAGATTGCCTGAGTGCCTGGAAAGGCAATAACTGACTAAATAGGTCCAGACACCTTCAGGGTCCTAGGAACAGCACGAAGCACTCTCCAGAGCTGTACCCAGGCAACAGGACTCTCACACTGCTGGGTGATGTAAGCATGCAAATAGGCTGGGGAGGGGCCAGAGAAATGTCAAAGGGGACAGGAGTTTTCCACTTGAAGCTCCAAGAGGACTAGCAAGGATGGGGCAGGCCCATTGCAGCAGGAACAGCTGGAAGTTCTAGAACAGCAACCCAAGTGGAGAGCAAGGTGGTGCAGGTAGGTGGGCGGGCGGGCGAGTGCGCGCGCCGATGGGATACATTACCACAGGAGGCTTATTCCCCGACTCCTTCAAACAAAAAGCGATGGCATGCTGGATGCAATAGCAAAGAAAAGAGAGAGCCTGATCAATGCACCCGCAAGAGGGGGAGAAAGGACGGAAGGGGTGCTGCCTTGCAAGACTGGGGAAAGGGGGCACAATATTTAAAGGGGTACTGGGGGACCCTGCATTGACCTGATAGTCTAACTTGATGAATGCCTCCGAGCATGCACTTGGACCCCTGAGAGACCCTCTCTCTTCTGGAGCATCCCCACATCTCTAAGCACTAACACACGGGCCCCATCCAGAATTTCTGGACAAAGTATCTTTTGGTCACATCCTTGACTGCACCAAGTACTGCAGGGCAGCAAGCATAGGGAAAAGGGGATGGAAGGCAACACATGGGGGAAAGGGGATAACGGCATGTCATGTAAACTAGCATGCTGTTCCTACTTGGCAGCTCCAGGCATGAGCTGCCCTGCTCTGGCTGTCTCTTAACCCCTCCACGCAAAAGACAAATGGGGCTTCCCATTGCTCTCCCAAGGCAGCCTGTCCATCAGACCCCAAGGCGAATGTGTGATCCTGAAAGAGGCCCTTTTATCTGAGTGGGAGAAAGAGACACATTAACCTCACCGCCCCACACAACTAGCAACCTGCCCCTCAACTGCCCTTGTAGGAGGAGTCGTGGAGCTAAGAGAGACCAAAGCAGGCACAGATTATGAAAATAAGGGAGATGAGAACAAAGGATGCTGGGATATACCAGCATCCCAGCAGCTGGTGTCTCATAGGGGGAGCACCCCTAAGGCCCAGTACAGGAGCCCCTTCTACCCCCAGAGTCTCCCAGTTCAGGGGCAGTTATTCCATCGGATTGCCACCCAATCCATTCCTCAAGGGGAGCCCCTCACTGCACCAGCATGCATCTCTGCTCCACGGTCCTAAACCCCCAGCATCCTTTGCTCTGGGTCCCCCTGGCATGCAGCACAGGTGCCAAGGCAGCAAGGAGATAATAAGTAAAGCCACCCACTTACAGGAACCAGTTTCCAGTACCACCTTGTGGGACACTGAAGCAGAGGAAGGAGAAAGGCCATGGGGAGAAGAGGAAAGAGATGCAGAAAAAGACAGCTCTGTCATATAGCACACCTTGACTGTATAGCACTCACAGCATAGGCAGCCAGGGAGGCAGCTTGGGCTGTGAAGAGGCCATCGTGCCCATCAGAGAAGGCAATGAGATGGCTTCCCAGGTAGCCAACCCACTTCACCCCACCCCTCACCCCCAGACATTCAACAAGCCCAGAATAGCTTTGAGAACAAACAAATGTTCACAGGCAGACAAACGGACTATCCCCAGGGCCTGGCAGGGAGAAAGAAAACAAAAGCCATCCCACAAGAAGGTGAGGGTGGCATAGCGGTTGGACAAACAGTGGGTGGGAGGTGAACCCCCAACCTTGAGCCTCAGGATTAGGAGGGAGGAAGCAACGTTTTCTAAGGCACAGGAAGAAGAAAAAGGATGCAGCTCGTCCACAGAATAAAGCCAGTGTGGAAAAAGCCACCCCTTTCCCCTTGCCTCCCCTTAGTCCCACTTTGGTTAATGAGGCAAGGCCTATAAACCACCTGCAACTCCTCCTCCAGATACTGGTCTCACCCGACTCCATCCCAATGGCCCACCTCACTCCACTCAGGAGGAAGCCCTAGTGGCAAGGCACACGTACCTTGGGACCGCTACTGCAGACCTGGCTCTGGCCATCTGTCCCAGGAGCAGATCGCTGGGAACATTCCTGTTCGACATGTTGTTGTATCTTTTGGATGATCTGCAGGGAGGCAACCAAGGAAATGTGGTGAACAGGCAATATCAACACCTTTTCAGTCATCAGTCATTTCAGATATCAGTTATCCCATTATTGTGAGGTCATATTTAAAATGGTTGAGATTTTTCATATTTATACTCTATAACTATTCTGATAGCCCAGGGCAACTTGTAGTATTTTCATCACTATCTGAAGACCTCACAATCTATTGAACCCATCAATCTCCTGAGCAGCTCATGCTTCACATGCCTGAGGCAGCACAGAATTGGCTGACCAGAGTTTAAAATTCCATGCAGCCACAAAGGTCTCTTGTTCTTAATCTCACTCATATAAATCAGGGGTATGGGGAATTTGGGATAACCCTACATATCATAGAATCATAGGGTTGAAAGAGACCTCAACCAGTCCAATCCCCTGACAAGAAACAGGAAAATCACATTCAAAGCACCCCTGACAGATGGCCATCCAACCTCTACTTAAAAGCCTCCAAAGAAGGAGACTCCACCACACTCTTGGACAGAGAGTTCCACTGCTGAACAGCTCTACTTACAGTTAAGAAGTTTTTCCTCGTGTTCAAGTGGAATCTCATTTCCTGTAGTTTGAAGCCATTGTTCTGCAACCTAGTCTCCTGGGCAGCAGAAAACAAGCCTGCCCCCTCCTCTCTATGACTTCCCCTCACATATTTATACATGGCCATCATGTTTCCTCTCAGTCATCTCTTCTGCAGGCTAAGCATGCCCAGTTCTTCAAGCCGCTCCTCATAGGGCTTGTTCTCCATACCCTTACTCGTTTTAGTCGCCCTCCTCTAGACACATTACAGCTTGTCAACATCTTCCTTGAACTGTGGTGCCCAGAATTGGACACAACATTCCAGGTGTGATCTGACCAAGCAGAACAGAGGGGTAGCATGACTTCCCTGGATCTAGACACTATATGCCTATTTATGCAGGCCAAAATCCCATTGGGTTTTTAAGCTGCTGCATCACATTGTTGGCTCATGTTTAACTTTTCGTCTACAAGGTCTCCAAGATGTAACACTCTGAACTCCTTGCAGGCAGGGCCTAAAGTATGTATGATAAAACAAATCAGTACACTACCACATCTATCCAATGCAGAAGTTTCTGGTCCCAGGAGATGGCAGATGGATCAGTACCCGGTGCAACACTCAAGGAGCTGGTGGCTTCCACGGCATACGCAGTCATCAGTGTATCAATTAGTGCCAAATGTGCACCCTAGAGGTGTGGCAGGAAAGAAAGAAATAGAATGAGATGTAAGTTAGAGAAATTGTAGTAGGCAAGAGGATTTCCTTTTTCACTAGATGGAGTGTCTCTCTCACACACAATATATCCAGCAGTACAGAAAAGTACAAGAGAAAGATGTATCTGCCTACTAATATGGAGACAGATGAAACCCATCGATTTCTTCACTCCTAAAGATTACCAAGTTACATTTGGTATTTCATACTGCTCTCCTATATTGCAACTATGTGAGTAATGTGATACATCCAGCCCCACTTTGGTATATCCCCTTTCCCCAGGCAAAGCAGAGTTCCAAAGCATGTGCTGCATGGGCTCAGTCCTGGGTGATCAACAGGAAAGATTGATGCAGTTTACACTGGCTGAAGCATTGGAAGAGAGGAAGATATTAAACCCTCAACAACTGACACTCTGTCAAGATCTACTTGTATTCACAACAATATCCTCCTTTTGCACGACCAAGCAAGCTCCGTCCCACCTTAACCCAGTCTTACACTACAAGAGAGCTGGATTAGTGGATATAAGCTTTTAATGCTGTTAAGATGAACCTGAATGAAAGCATCAAAGGCAACTAACTCTTGTTGTCAATATAGGGCAATTTTTTATTACCAGATTAACCATGATGTATGGAGACTGCCTGTCTCTTGCACCCCTCTGAATTTTGTATGAAAACTCTCTTAGTGCAGACACAAAATACCCAGACAGACCCAAGAACATCTCAGCCAAGATCTGCAACCTCCTCAGCTCCTGGGCAGACCTAATAGGATAGTCGACAAGCCAATTATATCTGGGAGGGCCCGGGCATAGTAGTCTGTTGTAAGGACATACAAGTATCAAAAAGTGGCTGAAGGCGGCGACAGAAGATTATTTGCAACTCATATTGATTCTGGTCAAGCAAAACCCAGAGCCCTTACACATACACCTATATACCAGAATATCAATATCCCACAATATATGCTTTGAACTGGGTTATCCGAGTCCACACTCAGATAATATGGGATTTCTTGCCTTGATATTGTGGAAGGGCCCCTTGGCTTTCTAATCTAGCCTCCCCCTTTCTAACTGCAACTCTCATCAGCTGCAAACAACATGGACAATGCTCTGAAATTTTGTAACTGGAGGGCTCCATGTTGTAGCAGGAACATCTCCCTCAGTTAGCAAGCAACCTATTAACTGATTGTAGAGAAAAGTCACTAAAATCACAATCAAAGCCAATACATCTAGCAATGCAGCACCAAATGTTCAGGATGTTAAAGGCCAGCAATAATACTTACACAGAAAAAAAAGATCCAAACCTGATTGCCTGCAGCAAGGTATAACCTAGCATCTTAATATTACTAACAAGAACACTGAGTGGATTCCCCAAATAGAACTGTAGCCTTTTAAAATATATCTGCAATGGGCTAGTCAAGTGTATCCAATATTCATCTGAAAAGCCAGTTCAACCAGAAGAATGAAACAGTAAATCTCACCCAGTCTAGATTTTACTAGATGGGAGCAGAGTGAAACAAAAATTAGGTTGAATTCCTCTCCTTCAAATCCTTGTTTTTTTCCATGCAGAAGGTATGAGAATACTAGTCAATAAAATTCCTTTATTATTTCATACTGGGGGCTGCATGACTTAGAACATGCCACAAAGTCCTGCTAAAACCCCTAAACCAGGGCTGTCCAACTTCTTCGGGCCGCAGGTGACGGATCACCTTGGGGGCCGGAGCGGAGGGCGTGGCCGCTCGCGGGGGCGGGGCTGCAGCGAGGGCGGGGCTGCTCCCGCCCTGGCGCGCATGCCCAGCGTCCCTGCACGGCTTGCCCCCTTTTGGCGGTGTGATGTCAGGCGCCGAAAAGGGGCGGGTCGCGCAAGATACCGGGCTTGTGCGCCAGGACGGGATCGGCGAGCCGCCCTCCGCCGTGTCCCTGGCTCTTGCAACGGCCGCGCCTGAAGGAAGGTAAGCTCCCGGGCTTACCTTCCTTCAGCAGCCGCTGCAAGAGCTAGGGAGACGGCGGAGGGCGGCTCGCCGATCCCGCCCTGGCGTACAAGCCCGCGAGCGGCCCTGCGCGAGCGAGGAACAGACGGGGGGAAGTCCCGCCCCTAGGGCATCAGACGTGGCTTCCCTCTGCCTCCTCCTCACTCGCGTCGGCCCCCCTCGCGCGCCCCACGAGATTGACATTTTTGAAAATTTTTTCTGATTTTTAAAAAAACCTGATGTCTTGCAGGGGGTTAGGGGGCCGTAGGGAAGGGGCTCGGGGGCCGTGTACAGCCCCCAGGCCGCCAGTTGGACAGCCCTGCCCTAAACAATCTCTGGGAAGACAATCCAAACTTCTTGCATTGAGGTAGTTCTTTCCATCTTGAGATATAATTCTCACTGCCTTTAGTCTTCCATATTTTCTATTAAGTTGATCATCTAACAACCCTAGCAAATGGAGTTCAGGTTTCATCTCAAATTTAACTTCAACTATTTATTCTAGAACAAGATGGATTTGCACCCAGTATTACTGTATCTTTTTACACGACTACCATCTATGTTATACTGATAAATGAGGGGGCAGGGAGAGACCATTATGTTTATTCAAATAGTACATAGCATCAATTCATCAGGAAGCACTAGACCAAAACAAGTGGTTCCAGTGAGAACTGGAACACAAACCGGGACTTGTATGCAGAGACAGAAAGACCAGCAAGGAAATCTGATGTAGGTTTCTGGGTACTACTGCACCACACCCAGGCTTTCCTGGCAATTTGATATTCTACAGAAGGAGCTGCAGCAACAAAAATAAGGTGTCTGTTCAGCTGTGAATAGAGACTGAGATATGCTTAATGGGGAGTTCCTTGTTCCCTAACATCTTGCTCCCTAAATGGGAGGTTAAGGAGAATGCAGGGACATGCCAAGCAAGGAAGGCAAGCCCTGAGATGGTCTCTCTTAACAACGCTCTGCTCCTTGCTGTTGCTTCCCTGCTTCAAAGGACAGGTCCACTCCCACTAAGAAATAGGCATAAAGCCATCACCCCATAATCCTACATCCAACCAAATTGCATGGACATAAATAAAAGCTCTCCGGGATAAATACATACAGGCTGTGTCAGATAAGGCCAGGGGAGTCGGATAATAGCCACTGCTCCACTCTGGCTGAGGAATGCTTTCCAATATTACTGCTGGCAATAGGCCAACGTGGCTGCCACTACCAGCTCCCGCCACAGAGTAACTAATCCACAGCTTTGCTCTCCCATCCTTTCATCTGGGGGTCAGCGGCTGCAATGCAGCTGCCCTCTCAGCAGAGCCTTCAACAATCTCTAGGCATCCTGCCCCAAAGCCAGTGCCGGATTTACCATTGTGCTTAAGTGTGCTTAAGAACAAGTCCCTGTTGGCCAGGGGAAGGGGGAGATCTTCCTGTCAATTTTTAAAATAATGAATTTTGCTTATGTAGTGGAATTCTAAATTCGAAGGCTTTCTGTTTTGGAGTGATCCCAGACAGAGTCGATAGCTAGTCTATCAGAGTGTGCCACAAAGCAGGTGGTATGGGTCTATCGGGCACACCTCCTTCAGGGCCCAAGTAAAAGGCCAGCACTGCCCACAGGCACTCTTTTCCTGCATGGAAGGGATTGGGCTAGATGGCCCATGTGGTCTCTTCCAACTCTATGAGTCTATGTTTTCCTGTAACAAGATCATAAGAGAGGCTTCCTGAAATTATACCAGAACCAAGAGCGTCACCACCATCATTTCCCTGGACTCAGATTAAATCCTTCCTTTCCAATATCCCCCAAGAACAATATATCTCAGGACAACAGGAAGCAAAGGAGAAAAGGGCATCCCTCCCTGCAGCCAACCGGAGCTCTCATCCTTCCTCTCAACCCTGGCAGACTCAGCAAAGCTAAATTAATAGCAACCAGAGAAACCCACTCAGAGCAGATCAATCCTGTCAGGTACCTATTGGCAGAGCCGCCACAGCAGCTGGGATCCCCACAAGCCCCCTGCCTCCTCCCGCTAGACACACACACATACACACACACACTCACACACATACACACCATTGACAGAAGAACTGCAATTGCTGGGCCACAGAGAATTGAAAGCAGAAATCCCAACATGAGGTGCATTAAAAATTCCCAGTACAGGCCAGGAAGATCTCAGGAAAACAGAAGTTACTCTGGTTAACATGGCACTTTCTGAACCAAACCTCATCACAGCAGGAAAGTCAGTGCTTCAGCGATGTTGCTGTTTTATTTTGACTTTAACCTCAAAGTTTCTATTTTTCAACCTCATAGAGGAGAATGAAGGAATTCCAGTCACTAATGCACCAACTTGTCACTCAAATATACTTGCATCCCTTCTTCCTGTTTGTCTTGTGAATTCCTGCCCAAAGAAGTCAACCTATTCCATGCCGCTCCACCTACAATCTGCCACCTGCCTGCGTTCGATACAGATGTGATGGAAGTGTAGTTGTGAGAATAGAAAACAGCCATCCCCTATCTGGTATATAAATATTTCTAAAGACAAAAGGATATGTAGCCCTTTCATTTGCCTCTGCTTTAAAGTAACAATGGCAGCAAGGTAAAATGAAACACGGGGTGTATTAAAAATTCTTCAGCACAAGTCATGCTCTTGTTTTAACCTCCTCAATCCCACGAGGAACCACAATCCTGCCATGAAGGTGAAAGTAAGCTTGAATTTTTCTGGAGTTTGGGGACCACTGGGTAGAAGTCTCATCTCTTTTCAACTGTGGAACAAGTTTACAACCACTGGCACAGTCCTGGTAACAGGTGACATGTGATACGTAGCACACAACATTCCACCTCCTCAGAACATCTTTGGTGCATCATCAGAGCAGAAGCAGGCTCCAGTCTCTCCTGACAGGTAATATAAAGCCCTGGGAAAAGCTATTCTTGGGGTAACTTCAACCACACCCCAGGCCCTTCCCACATTGAGAGAGAAAGAGAGAAAGAGAAGATGAGGGAACAGAGTTCCCACGGGGTGGCTGGGATCTTAAAACTTGTAAAGGCCCAACCCTGAACCTGCGGCGCCACATGGCACTCCTACTATTAAGAGAAAGCTAGAGACAAGTAAGACAGAAGGTTTGGGCACTACAGTATCGCCCTTAGGGCATCCACCAGTCCCCTCCTTATCCACTACACTTCTGAGAAGTGTCATACGTACACAAAACTCAGAAATCGGAGTTTTAGATTTTGATCCTCATCATCAGCTATAGCTCTTGCAAAACTCCACGGGAAAAGAGATGGAGAGAAGAAACATTTCATAAGAAAACTTCTATCTCCCAATTCGCCGCATTGGGAGAACCAACACTTCTCTGTTGTTAGAAACCTCATTATTGCAACCTGCATGATTGACCTACCAGAACCAGCAACTAAAGAGGAGAAATATGCTTCCATATTTTCATAACTTAAACATTTGGATTTGATAGGTTAGTTTTTAGAACAACACAAGTAGAGCTGGTTGTAATCGTGGGAAGACCAAATACACTGAACGTAGCTCTAGAGAAGAGGTGGGCAGATGCAGCCTGTGTGTCATGCATAAGCCCTCTCGGGTTTTTCTGGCACCTGCCCAAGGGACTTGATAAATGTATGTATTTATTTTATGTGTTTTTCAAAATGCAGTTCTTTCCCCGGAAATGGGGGTCCTCAAAAGACTAGAAAATTAGTTGTTGTTTTTAAAAATTCTAAAACAGCATAGTAATTTTAAAAAATTGCTTCCCTGTTCCTCAACAACCGAAGAGGAGTCTACAGGTGTTACTGAGGTTTTTTTAAAAAAATAGAGGCTTTCAGGGAAACTAGTGAGGCCTCCCCTGGACCTCTTAAAGTTGCTTCTCCCACTTCTAGAGAACCCAGAATTTTTGAAGGGACAAAATCCTTCACTCAAGAAAGGAGAAAACATGCTCTCTTCAAGAACAGAATTGCTATTATTCTTGACCATCGGCCATATGAACCGATGAAGTTTGTGAAGTCATTGTCCAAGATGTCTGGAAGACACCAGCTTTTCGACCCTGCATGCATTGTTCCGCAGTGTCCCATAATAAATTTAGGAGGGACCTACCCCTGTAATTACAAGAAAGATGCAATTGTATGTTTTTAATTGTTAAATTGTTATTATATGGTTTTTCGGGGGTTGACTTGTTGCTGTGTTGTATTGAGGGCAGAGACTGCCTGTGTAAACCATCCCGAGTCGCCTTCGGGCTGAGAGGGGCGGTATAGAAACGTGACAAATAAATAAATAATAAATAAATCGTGCCCCCCTGCTTTATTGCTGCTTTAGCTGATAATTTAGAAAACATTACTAAGATATATTTAGCACACTAACTATCTGATACTATAATTTATTCTAAATGCTTTGTCTATGAGACAAAGTATTTTATGTTGTCCTTTCTTACTCCTTGGATGCTTCTCTCGCTCATTTAAAAACTGAGGGTAGGGATGTTGACAAAACAACCTGCCCTTTCTTTTTCCACACCACAACTATTTACAGACAACTACTCTGTGTCCTTCAATAAACAATAATCTTTTCAGCAACCTGAAGCATGTCTCTTGTTTTTCTGTTTGCAGACTTACCAGCCTGATTGGTTTGTGGTGCAGGTCTGCCTCCTTTACAGGCTTGTCTTGGAAGGTGGGCACCAAGCCACGACGGGTCAAAAGTTGCAGCAAAGCAGCATTATCCTTGGGAGATGGGTTGCCATCGGGGCCTGGGGGCAAGACCTGGCGCCAGGCACGGCAGTAGATATCAGATGAAAGCAAGAGGCGGATGAGGGGAGGTTTCATGTGCTCCTGTTCATACTGGTCCGTGTAGAAGGGTTCACGTAACTCAGCTGGGACATGCTCTGTTAAAAGGGAGAGAAAACATTTATACTATTCCTTGTGCCCATTCCGCTTCTCAGACATAACGCATCTAGTCAAGCCAGATCTTTTATATTGGAAATTCCAGAGCTTCCTCAATTGCTTTTTAGTCATTATCTCGGTTTCAAGCCATTGACCAGAACACTGACTTGCAAGTGCTGGAGGCACAGGTACAAACCCCCAGTCAGCCATGAAACTCAGTAAGCATGTCAACCAGTCTAACCTCAAGCCATAAGAGTGACGTGAGAATAAAATAAGATGTCCAACATATAACCCCGCTTGCTCTCCTTGGAAGAACTAGAGTATACATACTTGCAATGAAAAATAACCCCATGCCAGGAGAGGTAATGCTACAAATTTGCTGCTGTCTGGCTCACTTGGCCTTTTCTTCCCAGTACTGTAGCAACATTGGCAGCAGCTGGGAAGCTGTCAAGAGAAGGCCATCTGGGAATGGGCATCTGCAAAAAGCACAACAGCTGTATAATAAGGGTGCTCTGCTGGCCTGGTTGGCATTTCCCACTCCAGGGGTGGCAGCAAATCTGTCAGGAAAACTAGCCATAGTTTTGGTTCTTTCACACTGCCACAACATAGTCACTTGGAACACTATGGAAATGAATAAATGGTAGGTAGATCCCCCCAAAACAGTAGAGCCACCTAAACCCACAACTGAGTAGACAAGCAAGAATGGAAAGCCCTGACATGAGCAGAGAAATGCACTACAGCGCAGTTTGGCCCTCTAAGTTGGAATTTGCCATGCTGTTGTAGCTACACATGCCACTTGAAATGCTATGATGAACACACCTATTTTAACATTCAACCATTTTCAGTATTCACAAATATGCTGTGACAAAGTGATCAGTTCGAGATGCTTCTCTCACATACCAACCAGAAGGTTATCTGAAGGCACCTGAACACTTAACCAGAAAGATAGGCTGATGCAATATGAATTAATATTGTTTTCATAATCTATTAGTTGTTCGTCTATATGAGACTAATCTTAGGAGAGAGAAAATCTCAGGAATCTGGGTCACATTATGCAGTTACTGTACAATGTTATGATGTCATTTGGCCACAACATCCCATGGGAATTCTGGCAAGGAAACTGTGAATAAAATGGGAAAGATAGTATGACGCTAAAGTGAGGGGAGATCTGGGATTTCCCAATATTGCGAGGCCATTGTTTTGTGTGGCTGTACGAAATTATTTTGTTTAAAGCTGAAAGATTTTTGGAACTTGGAGGTCATGATTTAGGATTTGTGTGGCACCGTTAACTTTGGTAATGTTAAAGTTGATGCTGAATTTTAAAAGCATTGTACAATAGACTCTCAATTAATTGGAACTCAAGCAACTGGACCTCTCAAGCAAGTGACAAAAACTCAAAGAAATAATTATTTAAATAAATAAAATAATTTTAGTGGAAATAAGTTTGTCTTTCTCTTTATTTGCTTTTAATTACTATATTTCAATATTAATATCAAGTCAATACAAAAATTATTATATGATATGGTATGGGGTATAGTTAGGCTTATCTTTAATAGTGGCTCTCAAGCAACCAGAAACTACATTTATCTGGTACCTACCAATCCCATAGATGTTGGATAATTGGGTATTTACTATATTAGAAAGGCCCTTCTATGAATTGTGGAGGGCTTTCATGGCCAGAATCACTGGGTTGTTGTGAGTTTTCTGGGCTATATGGTCATGTTCCAGAAGCATGCTCTTCTGACATTTCACCTGCATCTGTGACAAGCATCCTCAGAGGTTGTGAGGTCTGTTGAAAACTAGGCAAATGGGGTTTATATATCTGTGGAATGTACAGGGTGGGAGAAAGAACTCTTGTCTGTTCGAGGTAGGTGTGAACGTTTCAATTGACTACTTTGATTAGCATTTAATGGCCCAGCAGTTTCAAGGTCTGGCTTCTTACTGCCTGGGGGAATCCATCATTGGGAGGTGATTGACTGCCCCCGATTGTTTCTTGTCTGGAATTCACTTGTTTTGAATGTTATTATTTATTTACAGTTATGATTTTAGAAGGTTTTTTTAATACTGCTAGCCAGATTTTGTTCATTTTCATGGTTTCTTCCTTGAAAGGATTCCCCCAGGCAGTAAGAAGCCAGAACTTGAAACTGCTAGGCCATTAACTGCTAATCAAGATGGCCAATTGAAACATTCACACCTACCTCAAACAGATGAGTTCTTTCTCCCACCATGGACATTCCACAGATATATAAACTTCATTTTCCTAGTTTCCAACAAACCTCACAACCTCTGAGGATGCCACAGATGCAGGCGAAACGTCGGGAGAGAATGCTTCTGGAACATGGCCATACAGCCCGGAAAACTCACAACAGTCCTTCTATGAGTTTGGCATAAATAAAGAAGCGACGTTTTCCTAAGATAACATTAGCCATGTTGGCAGGAAACTTTTTTAAAAGGAAAGAATAAGTTCAAAATCAGAAACAGTTGTTCTATTGTGGTCTTCTATAGCTTAAAAGACAGCTCAAGAGCAGCTGTTCAAGGAAGGAAAATATTTTAATTGTTTGCTTACATGCAACTTAATCGGAGCAAGAAAGATTTAGCAATACAGTTTGGAGAAAATGAGTTTCATTCAGAATTGTGTAAAGATGATGGCCATGTAATTTAAAAAGTGTATAAATACCTTGCGAAACTAGAGACAAAAGATAAACCAGCAAAAGATTGTATGATAAGATTAGCACCAGATTTTGGATACAAAATTCAAATGGATATATGGAGAAATGTGGATTAAAAATATAAATTTCAGTTTATCTAGTAATCAAAAAAGAAAACATGTATAAACGACATCCAGGTGTTAGCTATCAAGAATGTTCCAAATAAATACTGGAATTGTTGAGATAACGACTTCTTTTTCAATATGTGGTGGACTTGTAGGAAAGCAAGCCTAAGGTTTCCATGTTAATTCAAGTTATATAGACAGATTCGAGATGTTTTTGTTAGGTGTTACGGATTAAGAACTGGCTAGTATATAGGTAAACAAACACCACTTCTCCAATATATGATAACTGCAGCAAGATAATTGTGTGCTCAGACTTGGAAATGAACCAAAGCACTGATGACACAAGAATGGACTGTTAAGACTGCCGAGTTAGTCCAAATTGCCAAACTAACATGGGTTTTAAAGGATAAACCAAACCAATAATTTGTGCACTTTTTAAAGAAATAAGAAAATTAGCAATGCAATAATCTGT
Source organism: Anolis apletophallus (assembly GCA_030556195.1). NCBI lineage: Eukaryota > Metazoa > Chordata > Lepidosauria > Squamata > Anolidae > Anolis > Anolis apletophallus. The sequence goes on along the minus strand of JARBWK010000001.1, from coordinate 120,644,710 downwards.
GGTTGTGGGCAATAGCAACTCTACTACGATTACTTATTTTAATCTATTATTGTAGAAAAATATACTTTTCCTTTCTATTTTTTTCCTTATTCTATTACTGCTTGGATTCAGAGGGTCAGAGTTATATTGTAGTTTAGTTAGCATTTGATGATTTAGTTAATTGATGTTTAGTATTGTGTATTATGCCCCTGGTGGCACAGCAGGTTAAACTGCTGAGCTGCTGGACTTCCTGACCAAAAGGTCAGCGGTTCAAATTCTATGAGAGGGGTGAGCTCCTGCTGTTAGCCCCAGCATTTGCCAAGTTAGCAGTTGGAAAACATGCAAATTTGAGTACATCAATAGGTACCGCTTCTGCGGGAAAGTAATGACCTACAGACAACACCGGCTCTTCGGCTTAGAAATGGAAATGAGCACCACTCCCCAGAGTTGGATATGATTAGACTTAATGTCACGGAAAACCTTTACCTTTACCTAATTGTGTATTATAGTTTGTTTTTAGTTGAACATATACCGGTAAGTAAGCATATTTTTTAAATGTTTTCTTGTTTTGGTTGTGCATTGGATCATATACTGATATGTTAAATAAATAAATAGCTCCAAAATATCCTATGGAATTCTGGGATTTGCGGTTTTGAATTCTCAGCCAGACAGATCTATTGCCTCATTAAACTACAAATCCCAGGATTCCATAAGATATTTTGGAGCTATTTATTTATTTAACATATCAGTATATGATACAATGAACAACCAAATCAAGAAAACATTTAAAAATACGCTTACATAATTGCATAGGATATTATCATAGCAATTAAAATGGTATCAAAGTCCTGTAACTTTCTAATATGAAAAGGCCCCTAGGCGTGCACTCTTTCACCAGACATCACTCTGTAGAGGACTCGACATGGTCAGAGCCTTGACTGCCATGAGTTGCTGACTGAATATCACTAGTTGAGATCCTAAAGCAGATCAAAGGTGTGGCACATGCATCCTGTGGATCAGTTTGCTCCTGAGACCCTTTTGTGTGCTCCCTAGAACCCCACAAATGTTCAAAAAGCATGAAGACTTTTTAAATAATTGTAGACAAAAAATCAGAAAGCACACACTTGGGTCCTACTATTCCTGCAATCAAAATATTTACCGTATTTCTGTCAGATTCCAGAACTGGCAATAGCATAACATGACTTGTCAGGACCAATGGCATGGCCCATGGGAGAATCCTGGCAAGTGTCCCTCTTCCTTGACAGTTGTCCACCCCAAGCACACAGAGGCATCCAAGGTAGCAATCCATGCTTGCCTTCTACTTACAGGGATAGTGGCATTACAAGTATACAGGAGAACACATATTTGCTCCACAGGATTTAGCAATACCTCCAACAAAGAGATGGGGGGTTCCCCTATTATTTTACCGTCATCTCCACTTCAGAAGTCCTGCCCTATTAAGCATGTTTCTCCTCCAGGATGAAGGAAGGATGAAGGCAAGCAGAGACATAGCTCGGAGGTTACCGAGACCAACTACTCCCACCTGCAGGGCTATATGGTGGAGCATTTGATTAAAAAGGAATACTTCAAGAGGAGTCACAGACACATGGGGCAGAAGCCAAAAGCAGAGCCCCACAAAGGTATGGTCGAAGTTCATTAATTAATTAGGGTGTTGGTACTCCAACACAAACACCACCATAGTACACATAAACAGACAGCTTAGGGATACTACTGTCCAAGTTGTCATCTAGCCACCAGAGAAAGAACTTACTTAACTACCCTGGCAGCATGATTGATATGCTTCAGGCCTGTCTGACCAGTCCACATCAAAGTCTGGGAAAATTACTTTGACTGCACCTCTCAAAAAGCAACTAATATGTTGGCTGGAAACTTGTGAGAGCTGTTGTCCAAAAGTAGTTCTCTTTAGCTCTGCTCCAGGAGAAAACGGGATCCATAATCTGATATTCATTTGCTCAGAGGAGGATGGAGGAAAGGAGGTAGGAGTCCTGTGCCCAAACCCCTGACTTGCAAGAAGAAAATTTAGATAAGGAGCTAGTGCTTCTGAATTTCACCATTTGCTTTGACAAGAAATGGATATTTCTGAGAGCTGGCTCTCCCACAGGCTCAGGAATAAACAGCTTCTTTTGGTTGGGGGCAGGTGAACATGAGTCCTTTCCCACCAGATCTCGACATGCTGGGTTGCAAATAGTGGGGAAAGGAGAGAGGAGGTAAAGGTACTGCCAAGGCTCACATGTATGCTCTCTGGCGGCCCATTTCCTCCAAAGGCAAGGCCACGAGATTCAAGGTCTACGTGTCAGCTCCTGCCAGCGAGTTGGCTGGGAGGGCCAGGACATTCCTGAGAGAGAGGGTGAGGAGGAAGGAGGGTGCAAGGAAAACAGGTGGTGCAGCTTCGCCAGCTGATTCAGCATCACCTGATCACAACCACAACTGCACGAGACCAGACATGTGGCTATAGCTCTAGGTCCTTCCCGCCCCATGGCTCCAAGCCCAAACAAACTCGTCCACCTACCCTGGCTGAGAGCCTATCACACCCACCTTTGCAAATCCACAGGATATTCAATGTTGGGGGTAGGAGCCTGCTACATTTACCTTACAAATACTACAGCTCCCACATACCATGTCAGCCAGATATGACTGAGAAATTTAGGTAGAGCAGCTAGGAAACAACAGCTGCCTCAGGGCTAGACTGAGATGAAGCTTCTTCATACGTACTAACAGCATAATTAGACAGATCCTTGCTGAGGCAAGCAAGCCACAGAATGCTCAGATTTTACACAGATATGCCAATTCCAGGATGAACATTATACATTGTGTTTCTCCCTGTTCCACAACCAGCATCAACAATATCTCAGAAACTGCAGTATGTGTCTAGAAATATATTCTTGTGACCTTCCGTGCTATAACCAAGGAATGTGGCGCAGCTGGCTGGGAGTCAGCTGCATAAGATCTCTACTGACCAGGTCATGAGTTCGAGGCCTGCCTGGGTCGGGGTGAGCTCTTGACCAATTGTGTTGCTCATTGTCTGTCTATATATGTTGTATGTCTATTGCATTGAATGTTTGCCTGTATATGTGCATTGTGATCCGTCCTGAGTCCCCTGGAATCTGGTACTGGTAAATCTCACTGATTTAAAGGAAACTGGCATGGTTTTGGACTTATTATTTAATTTTTAAAAGGTTACACAACTTTGATATTAAAAGAAATTCATGGGCTAGACATGTATTCAGAAGCCTGTTCCTCAGCTGCAAGTTTATTCTGCTGCTCCTCCCTGTTCTACCTGCTGGGCCTCAGGGTTGAAGTAAGAGAAGCCCGTTGATCTAGCAAGTCTGTAGTCCACCCACCTGAGCTCAAGAAGCTAAATCCTGCCAGCAGTCCATTTTATTTAACTCAACAGGCCAAACAGGAAAGATCTTGGTGTAATACTACTGCCAAAACCTTGCCCTGAACCCAACCTCATTTAATTTAATGCGAGCTGACAGAAGTTAACTCTTACTAAGGTTCTATTCAAATCAAATTCATATCCCAGGGCTGGAAGCACAGCTAACCCTTGAAGATTGGGCATTCCAATAGATATTTGTGCCTTATCATGGACTCTTCAATCCTGGAGAAATGTGTGTTCTTATCTAGGAGTAAGAACAATAGTATGAACAGTTTCCTTTCTCTATTCCAGGTTTGCCTTAAGAGCAGAATTTTTCTCTTGGTCTTTCATATATGACTCTGAAGGCCTTCTGAAAGAGGTGGCCAAGTTCCAAAGTGAGCTTTCCCGGGCTTTGTCTTCTTCCCGTTATCCATGCCAGATTAGTCATAATAGCAAATAAACTAGTGTCAGGCCCCAGCCATTTGGAGATACATGATTATAATGTAACTATGTGAAAACATATGTGGCAATGGTGTTTACACTGCTGCTTTTACTGGATCCCCTTAAGGCTGTTAAAAGCTGAGCAAGGAGGAAACAGCCATTCCCTTCCCACATACAAGACAGGAAGGAATGCCCATACTCCCAATTAGGAAGACACTGGAAATTTTAAAAGGGTGGCAGCCTGCTTCATATGCAAAACTAAATAATGTCCACTGTAGGAACTTTGTAAGTACAATAGAGAAGTCTAACCATGTGAGCACAGATAATACGGTTCTGGCCCAGTTTACCTGTCCGAACGGATTCTCCCCTACGAACCATCAAGAACATTAAGATCCTCCGGAGAGGCCCTGCTCTCAGTACCGCCGGCTTCGCAAGCGTGGCTGGTGGGGACGAGACAGAGCCTTCTCTGTGGTCGCCCCTCGGCTGTGGAACTCTCTACCAAGTGATGCTAGATCTGCCCCCTCTCTGTTGTCCTTTAGGAGGCTGGTGAAGACCTGGAAGTGGAACCAAGCCTTCTCAGAATAGGCTGAGATTGGCTATTGTCTGAATGTATAACCATGTTTACAGATTGAGTGGAATTGTTTTAATGGCGATGTGGTTTTATGCTGGGTTTTTATGTATTTTAATATGTTGTTATTGTTTTTAAATTGGATAGCATTTAATTTTGCTGTAAGCCGGTCTGTGTCCCTCGATAGAGGTGAGAAGGTCAGGGTACAAAAGTTTTTAAATAAATAAATAAATGATGAAGGAGGAATACTGACAAGAGAAGTACTGAGCCCAAACCAAAGCTCAGCATTATGAATCCTCCAGGACCTTTTAAGGCACCATCTTTCACCAAATCAAACATACAGAATGCATAAAGGAGGGTCAAAAAGACACATTAGGTAGAAATTACCACTGATGCTGCCCAAAAACTCAGGAGAAAAAGATCTCAAGCTTGACCCCCTACACAAGTGGTTCTCAACTTATGTGTCACCGGGTGTTTTGGCCTTCAACTCCCATTTTAATAGCTGGTAAACTGGCTGGGATTTCTGAGAGTTGTAGGCCAAAACACCTGAGGGCCCACAGGTTGAGAACCATTGCCGTACACTCACAGAGCTGCTGCAACAGAGGGGTCTGGGTGCCTGATGAGAAGTCTCACCACATGCACACAAGACATGATCCTCATCCTACTGTCTGTCTAGGAAAACGGCATGAGGAGTAGATAAGCATGAGCTCTTTTCCCCCTTCCCAATTCCAATCAGAAATACTCACACCTTCCTTTTAGAACATGGCAAAAATGACAACTGGTACCCAAGTCTGTTTTTTCCCCCACTAAAAGTAAGCGACAGTAAGATTTGGTGGTTTGGAGTTTTGAACTTTGACTTCAGAGATCAAGGTCTGCGAGTCCCAAAACTCACTTGGTGGGTGTAGGCATATATCTCTCTTGGCCTGGTTAATATCATGCTTGTGCAGATTTTTAAAATTTTAATTTATATCCTGCCTTTTTTCTGACATGGGAGGCAATTCAGCTAACAAACATGGAGATCTGAATAGCCAACAACATTGCCTAGAGTTCAGAGTTGAGTAATTGTAACTTAACCAGTAAATAAATAGGGCAGATTACAAGGATTGCTTGCAAGCAGGGCAGTCGCAAGCCAAAGAGTTAGATAAATGTTGTTGTTGTTGTTACATTTATCTCCCACGAAGGGGACTCAAAGTGGCTTAATATAAAAGCATCAGCATAACCATTTAAAATATACACATATACAAACATTAAAACAGGAGTAAATGTAAACAGTATTTTTAAATTCCCGGTTAAAAACCATTCAAAGTTAAAAACCATAACACCCTCTGAATTGATCTTAAGAACTTTCTTTTAAAGCCTGTCTACATAAAAAGGTTTTAGCCTGTCACCAGAAGGACAGCAGGGAGGGGGCCATTCTGTTTTCCTAGGAAGAAGGGAGTTCCAGAGTCAAGGAAGGAAGGCCCACCCTCTCGTTCCCACCAACTGAGCCTGAGATGGAGGTGGGACTGAGAGAAGGGCCTCTCCTGAAGATCTCAGGGCCTGGGCAGGTTGATATAAGGGGATACAATCAGCCAAATAGCCTGGACCTCAGAAAACTACCTTTTCTCTGCCACTGTCTCATTCCAACTTGCTTCCTCCTGGCAAAAATGTGGTTTTCTTTAAGTCAGTCAGAGTGCTAGAAGGCAGTCAACCCAAATCCCTGAGCACCTGACAAAAAATTTAAACTAAACAAGGTACTTAGAAAATGGAGCTATTCTAGCTATAAGATCGACAACAGTCACTCTCCCCTGACTGCAACTAGCAGGTATGATATTTAATACTCAATGTATAGCAAGATAATGCTTGGCAGCACCTTGCTATATGCCCCTAGGTAGTCTTTAGCCCACTAACCATTAATAATAATAATAATAATGTATTTTCTTTCTTTCAAGGTGACTTACAGCAACATGGTACAATACAAATTAAAAATGAGGCGAATGCATTAAAAACAATTAAAAAGCAATTAAAATGTTAAAAAATAAAAGGATAAAGGATACAAAAAATATTTGAAACAATGTGAGAGGCAGAGGAATTCCATTATTACACACAGCTTTGGGCCCTGCAGGTTTTGGGGGAAATGCAGGTTGAAAATTTAATAAAAAAGGAATTCTGCTGATCCCTTCAGAAAACATCACCACAGGAGGGCACGCCACATTACAAAGTGAATACCTTTTGAAACTCAACCTCAGCATGTTTCAGAGAGAAGGGGAACTCCCAGCCCTGGGAAAAGAAGCTACCAGTTTGAGCTCTCGACTTCAGCTCACCTGCAATAATCCTACAGGCACTGCTGTCCTCCCTAAAGCTGCAAGATTAATTTGAAGAGGTAATTCAACTGATGAGTTAAGACTACTCCAAAGATGGGATTCATTTAAAAATGGGGTACCACATGGGAGGTTTTCTACTAACTCAAAGCTAATTTCATTCTAATCTGCATTTGTGATCATGGGAAAAAGCATGAACAAACATAGGACTGGTAAGAACACGGAAACAGGTTTCCATAAAGGTAGTTAGTCGGATAGATCTTTTGGAACAAGCGGCAGATGCTGAGATGCAGAGAAGCAATGAAGTGAGTGCACTTGGCCTTTTCCCTGCCCAGCACTGTTCTTCTCCAAATTTCTATCTGGTCTTTGGAAGAAGTGTGTGTTTCTCAGAACCAAAATACACATGGTGCCAATGAAGGGGATTTCCCTTTCCCACACTAACTTCTTCTCAAACAGGATTTCCCTCAAGATCACAGATAGGAAAAAAATTCCTCTATCAGTTGGTCATATTTGCATTCTTTAAAAATTATTGAATATAACACCATCACCCCACAGAAGAAGGAAAACGTTGGGTGATAGAGATTTGGAGCTGTTAAGCAACAATCAGGCAAGAGATCTGGGCATCTCTCTCCATCCTGTTATCTTTAACTCTCAGCTACCACCAATCGGGAGCAGTTGATTCTACTCTAAAAGGTTTGCTGAGCTACCACCATCCATTTTGAAGTCAGTGCATAATTTGGGCCTAAGGTAGCAAAGACAGTTGTGGTTAAAACACCTTGAGCAGTTACTAATCCATGTTAAGTCATGACCTAAGCATGCAGATGTGCCCTGAAGTGCTGAATGGCAATTCTGAGATAAGTGAACAGTTTGCTAGGACACCAGGACAGGTAATTATTTGTTATGAGGCAACTCAAGCATGAAGGAGCTGGTTGAGTGCCACATTGGCATGGCTATCCAGGCTGAGATGACTAGGAAGAGGATGAGCCAAAGAACAATGTTCCATCCTCCTGACAAAGCAACATTTTTTCCAACCCATCATGGAGCATCCTTAAGCCTCAGCAAGTCTGCCAGTGCCTGAGATTATAGGGGCTTGTTCCAAGCCACGTGTGATAAAAACATCCAAGGAACTAAGCCAAAAGAGTGATGGCAAAACCTGTAACTTCAGCTTAGCACACCTCCCAGGAAAACAGGTCCAAACGTGCAACAGCGGCCCCAGGGTGTAAGTACTGTGGCCTGAGATGACTTCAACTAAGTAATATAAAACTTTCTTCCCGTTATCACTCAAGCCTACTATTGGGATTCCAATTTCCCAGCAGAGGTTTCTTCCTCTAAAGCAGGGGGTTCAGATGCATCCCTCCAAGGTTATTTACCTGGCCCCATATCCTAAACTTTAGACTTAGGGTTCTCCTAAGTCTGAAATGACTTTAAGGAACACAACATTATTTAACTTGACTATCCCATCAGACAAAAGCAGACCCATGCCTCCTACTGAAATACTGTTAAGTTCATGTTGGTTAAAATTGTGCTTCATTTAAAATATTGTATTGTTCTTTCAAGGGTTTTTTGCACTACAAAAAGGTATGTGCACTGTGCATAGGAATTCGTTCATGAAGGGTTTTTTTCAAGACGACAGCCTGGTACCCCAACAGTCTGAGGGACTGTGAACTGGCCCTCGGCTTTAAATATTTGAGGACCCCTGCTCTAAAGCAAAGATGTGGAAATTTGACTCTTCAGAACCTTTGGACTTTGCATCCCATATGCACTAGCTAACAAGGTCAAAGATAAAGCAGATTATAGGAATTGGGAATCCCAAAACAACTGGAGGAACACAAGTTGCCCAGGTTTTCTCTAAATCACTCATCCAGCAGCCAGACTAGTGAAACAAAACCTAATACTGACATACCTTAGTTAATGGCAGGAAAGAGAGGCTTAAACAAGCAGAAACTCAGATAAGCAAAACACAGCATTTGGCTGCCTGAGAGGGAAAAAGACGAAACCTGAAGTCGCCAGGAAGTAGACAAATATGGATCCATTGCCTTGTCATCACAACCACAGAATTGATTGGGGAGGGAAGAGGCAAGGTGAATGCTCTCTCTCTCTCTAGAGTCCTAGGCCATGGAGTCCTGTGTTCAATGGAAAGGATGCCTTATAGCCCAAACAGATCAACAGAAAGGATGGTAACTTAAACCAGCAGGACTCTCTCAGAGGGAGAAGGGTGGGACATGGAACACTGGGTTATTTAAGTGGACCCTTTTAGAATGCACATGGGAACTGGATCTTTGAATGCTCTACTGTCTTGTAAGTAGAGTGGCAGGCTAAAATCTCTTGTGTCTCTTCTGAATGTCCTGTTTGTTTTTTTAACACTGCAACATCTCTTTTTGTGCTACAAAAAAACTCCATGCCTTTTCAATGATTTTTAAAAAACCCATTCAGGTGCTCTCTTGCCCAGGGTTTCAAAAAAGCACATGATCTCCTCTCTCAAGATTGCATGTGGTATTATGCCTACTGGAGAGATCCCCTCCAATGCATGAACCACCATTCCAGACCTCAAGAAAACACAGCAAGGTTAAATCTCTCCCTTGAACAAACTCCCCCACTTGTAGCTTGAAGCAGTTTGGCCTACTTTAGATTCACAGTTGACTGCCTGCCTATCTGTGGAGATGGGGCCTATATTTCTCTGAGGCCCAAAAGAAGGGTCATATTTTAAAGATAACTACTGGACACGTCAAATAAGAGGATTGGGGGGTGATAGTGCAAGGCAGCCCAGAAATACTTTAACTTTCAAATCCTACTGATATGGCAAATAACCCTTGCCTTGAGGACTGAAACCACTCTTGTTGAGATTCAGCTGGGAAATTCACAGCCAGTCATTTTATACAAGGTGTCAAGGTATGGTTAAGCACAGGTCAGTACTTTATGCAACAGAAAAGAGAACACACGCCTCATTGCTAATACAATCATTCCCAACCTATTTATGCTGGAAAAATCCTTGAAATAGTTTTCAGCTCTCAGGGAAACCTTGCATTAAGCATTATTAAATCTGCAGCTCAAAAAATGTGCTTGTTTCCAATGATCATCCAACTGTGGTTGAGAATCCTGGGCTAAGAGGTTTGATTGAAGCCAGGAAACTGTTTTGAAAAATCACATGTGGGAGTCTTAGCCAAGCAGCCGGATTAGAGAGAAAAACAAGCAGGGCAGCGGTCACCTCCCCCCCTCCTCCCTCCTGGATCGCCAAGGTCACTGCTCAGGCTGGACAGTAGGGCCTCAGCCAAGCAAAAAGGAAGGACACAAAAAGATGCCTATAGAGCAGGGCTGGGAATCCTGCAGCCCTCAGAAGTGATTTTGAGCTGCAATTCCTAGCAGTCCTAAGGAGCACAAAGAATGCTGGCAGTTGCAACTGGATTACATCTGGAGTGCCAAACAGTTCTCACCCTTGTTACAGGGGCAGCGTGATGAAGTCCAAAGGTTTGTCAATTTCAAGAAAACATCAAGGTAAAGGAAGACTATATGCAGTACCCTCAAGTCTTTAAGTATTTGAGAAAACACAGTCCTGATCTTACCTGGAATCAGGTGCCCAAAAATGTCCAAAGGTTAGACATAATAGCAAAGACCCATTTCAGTGTTGTTCTCTAGCAATTCGTTTTCAAAGGCATGCAGGCACTTATCCCCCCTAATGGTTTGAGATACCCTTATCCCACATATACATTTCTCAAATACCTTTTCAAAGCCTCCTACATTGGTAGAAATTCCAGATTGGATTTTGGCCTTCCACCACTCAGCTTTAGTGGATGACATTAGTTTCTAGTATGGGATAAAAACATAAACATTTTTCCCTATCCCCTTTCAAAACACAAAACATAAAGACACCTGTCATCAATTCCCACTTGATATGCCTTTTCTCCCTGCTAAATATTGACATTCCAAAGTTTGTAACATTTTTCACAGGAGAGATGCCCAATCCTCTGATAGTTTTGGCCACTTCTTTTTTTCTTCTTCACAGAATCCCATGAGGAAAATAATATTTTGTGAGGTCTACAACAGGAGTGGAGAACTACTGTCCCTTCATAAATTTTGGATTAGAATTCCCACAGTGCCTTATCACTACTCATTTTGGGTGGCCCTGATGGGAGATGTAACCCAAAGCATCTGAAGTACAAAGGGTGAAGGAGCATGAAATGAAAAAGGAAAGGAAGAGTACCTATGCCAACTGCTACCTGGAAGAAAAGAAAGCTAAGAACACCTTTCTCCCTACTATTTACGATCTCTGGCTAATTCCAGTCTATGGGTCAAATGGAAAGTGCTGTACAATGAATATAGCATTCTGCTAGGTCTAGTATAGAATTAAAACAGAAGGCTATCAGTGGGGCAATCCACAGCCTGGGTTGAACACAGCGGTACATATTTGACCATGCAGAACAGTCAAGATTACAAAATACTGAAGATACTGAAGGAGACTTGCCAATCCCTACTCTAAGCCAAGATAGATAAAGCAGATGAGTCTTTTACAAAAGTGAGGTACTCATCCAATGACTACCTACTACCAACATGAGAATCCAAGAAGTAGATCTTATGGTCATGTGCAAAGCTGTCATGTAACACTTATTCTGCGAGCTGTCATGTAATACCTATTCTGCGAGACCTGCACTGGTTGCCTATTGAATTCCAGATCACTTTCTTACTTTTAAGGCCTTAAATGGTCTGGGGCCAGTGTATCTAAGGGATCGCCTATTCCCTTACAATCCCCCGAGGTTACTACAGTCAGAAGATTTGAACCTTCTTACTATTCCTAGTGACAGATCCTTTCATCTAACAGCAACCCGGTGGAGGGCATTCTCCATCATAAGTCCGGTCCTATGGAACTCCCTGTCTCCTGAGACTCGGGCCCTCCGAGGCCTGAGCTCCTTTTGTAGAGCGTGCAAAACCCACCTCTTCAGGCAGGCTTTTGACAATTGCTGAGTTTTTAAACCACTGTTTTATTCTGTATTGTTTATTCTTCCTTGTAAACCACCCTGAGCCTTTGTGAGTGGCGGTATAAAATCGAAGAAATAAATAAATAAATAAATATTAGTCACTCAACACCGATCAGGCAGTTAGAAAGTCTAAGGGCCCTTCCACACAGTCATATAACCCAGACAGGGCCATAGCCAGGATTTTGAGTCGGGGGGGGGTGAGTTTGATTCAGGGGGGAGAGGGACTGAGTCTGAGTGAGAGAGGCTCTACTCTAGCAAACCTTTTGTATCGTTATCCCAATACCCCCATGCATATGGGATATATTGAGCATAGTGATCAGATCATGATATGAATACACATAACAGTTTAAATAATGTATCAGTAAAGCCTTCTCGTGGACCACCCTGAGAAGCCCCTCAAGCCCGCCCCCCTACACCTGGGCTACATGCCTGAACCCAGAATATCAAGGCTGAAAATCCCACAATATCTGCTTTGAACTGGGTGATAGGAGTCCACACTGCCATATATTCCAGTTCAAGGCAGATAATGTGGAATTTTATTAAGCTGTGTGAAAGGGGCCTAAGAAGATCTCAAAAAAGTACTAAAGAAAACAGACAGGTCCATTTCCATCTATAATGATAGTGACACTCGTTTAGTTACCCTTGCAAGTACTCAACAGGAGATTCAACCCATTATGTGTGAGCCTGAAAATAGCAGGGTATGCCCCACCAAGACATGCATGAGATCAGATGAGGCATCCACGGCTTGGAATCCAAGTCACAACTTCATGGTTAAGGAGAGGAATCATACAGCACCACAAAGGATAGAGGATTAAGGGGGTGGTGGGAGGTCGCACATTTCTTTCTCACAAGAAAGCAAAACTGCTTAGTACTCACTCTGCCTCATCTTCCTTACCAACAATAAATAGTGCTTGCCATTTAATTAGATCCAAGAAAGACATAGCAATGCAGCTATGAGGTTAAGAGAAAAATCTGGCTACAAATCCGTATCCATGGCTTTACAAATGACGCTCTGAAATACCGGAGAAACTAAAAATGCAAATCTTCAAAAACAGATAAGTTTCTAACATACTAGAAAAAAGGAATATATTATTTCTATATTTAGCAGAAAAACATAGAAGGGCCCAAGAATTGGAGGCTTCATTTCTACTTATAAAACATTGCTAGGGCAAATTCAGCTTCTTTAAAAAATTCAAAAGCATCTAAACAAAAACAAGGGAATCACCAGCAACTCAACTTGATTTTCAGAGAGTAAAACAGCATTACCTATACCGTTCCTTATGTTTATCTTCTATTCAAAAATTCCACACCAGCTATCCTCAATATGGTACTCTAACTGCATATATCTGCCAACATAGCCAATGGGCATCCTACAGTGGTTCTCAATCCCTGGGTCACCAGATATTTTGGCCTTCAGCTCCCAGTAATCCTAACTGCTGGTAAACTGGCTGCGATTTCTGGGAGTTGTAGACCAAAACACCTGGGGACCCACAAGTTGAGAACCACTGCTGTAGCAGAATGTAATATTCCTAATAGATAAGGGGCAGTATAGGTCATTATTTTCATTAATCACTGAAATTACAAAATATCTTCATTTTAGTAAGCACTGATGGGCAAAATGTGGCCTTAAATATACAATTGAACTACAACTCCCACCAGCCCTAGCTTGAATAGTCAGTAATTGTGATATGGGACTTGCACTACAACAATACCTCAAGGGATACACATACTCCATCCCTGTTTTAGTTAACACAAATGTTTTAAGGTTTGGTACACCATGGAGGGTAGAATTCAAACGAATGTCAATTATAAATTGGAGCACTGAAATGCTAGCAATAAAACATCACTAGAGGCCATATTGATATATGGCTTTTGATGTTGATGAGGATGTACATCCCATGCAACTGTATGCATGCAACTGGAACTGAGTCAGAAAATTACTGAACTAAAATAAAAGTCTATCAAGTAACTGGCTAACCGCTAGAGGCATTAAAGGGGGCTTTAGATTTTTATATTTTTTGTCATCACTGCAAGTCAAGAAAGAGCTGGTAGTGTAATGCTATTGTCATTAATGGAAGGAAGCCACAAGTTAAAAGTAAAAGCACACCATTATAGCACTGGGTAATCTTAGAGATTACCTTGTAGGAAACATAGCAAAGACAAGATTAGAGGAATGTACTGCAGGGACAGAAAAATGTCATATACATAAATAGCGATGAAGGCAATCCTGTTCAATTTGTTGAAAACGAGGCAAGACAACGTGTTCATTATATTTTCATCCAGTCTTTTCCCCGCATCTCCCTGAAGTTCAAACACTGCATGTGGGCAGGCTTTTATCCTGACTAACCCTTTGTCAGATTGGTAATATCACAGATAGTAATTTTGCACTAAACAATAGGATGTCTGTTCTGTTAAAACATTGGTTCCCAATATTTGGTTTTCAGGTGTTTTGGGCTTTGGCTCCCAGAATTCCTGACAGGTGGCAAAGCTGTATGGGGGTTCTGGGACTTGAAGTACCCTAAGAACCAAAGATTGAAACCCACTTTGTTAAGATAATTGCTTTATTCTGATATTTTTGATGGAGTAAACACTTCACACTTGAGGTAAGGTGCCTAAATCGCCATGACTGTTCAACCCATAGAACAGTGACACTGAAACAGGCCAAAAGGATTTATTTCCCGCTAACTTGTGGTGCATCTACACTGTATAATTAATGCAGTTTAAATTGACTTCAACTGCCATGATCCAATGCTATGAAATCATGGGAGCTATAGTTTTATAAGGCTTTAATGATCCCTGCTGAAAAGCACCAGGACTGTGATTCAGCTGGCTGGGAATCAGCTGCATTAAGATCACTACTGACCAAAAGGTCATGAGTACAAAGCCAGCCCGGGTCAGAGTGAGCTCCCAACCAAAATTGTGTAGCTTGTTGTCGACCTTTGCAGCCCAAAAGACAGTTGTATCTGTCAAGTAGGAAATTTAGGTACCACTTTGTGGGGAGGCTAATTTAACTGATTATGAGGTCATAAAAATCTCCAGGAAGTATGCAAAGAATGAGGAAGTGACAGCTCCCCTGATGGCCAGAAGCTGGAATGTTAAATAGCCTCTGCATGTCTGTCTATATATGTTGTGTTTCTATGGCATTAAATGTTTGCTATGTATATGTACATTGTAATCCGCCCTGAGTCCCCTGCGGGGTAAGAAGGATGAAATATAAATACTGTAAATAAAAAATGGGTTGGTGCCTCACCAAATTACAACTCCTCGGGATTCCATCATATTGAGCTATGGCAGTTATAGTGGTGTCAAACAGCATTAATTCCGCTATATAGATGCACCCCTGACAAAGTAGCGGGCTTGAGCACTTACTCCAGACTGGGAGCTATTGGTCCAGTCCCTCACTTCCTGGTCCACCCTGTGCTACAAACCCTCAAAGGCTGAGACTACCCCAATGTCTAAACCAAACCACAGGGAATCCAATTCACATAGAGGATTAACTTTGGATTTACTTACAATACACATCATTATTAGTAACTAATCATACTTGCACCCACACTAAAGGTTAGACCAGAAACACTTCAAAATGTTACTAGTTTCCTGATCCAGTTACAGGGAAGGCTCCAGTTGCTGGACACACAAACCAAATGGCCCAACCCACACTGCCCAGCATTAGTGTTGAAGCCTATAGCCACAAGCTGAGATGACAGAGATAGGCCACATCTCCATGGATGAAGCATGCACCCTTCTTTAATTTTTAACTTTCAGTAAGTAAAGGCTTCCGGTGGAAGAAGAAAAATATAGGCAAGAGTGTGTACCCAGTAAAGCAAAGTGGCACTCAGCTTCTAATAGTTTAATCAAAGGCAATGGAATGACCAGCAAGGACGGCAACCATGTTTCAAAATAACAAAAAAGGAGAAAATATTTAGTATACTTCAATTATTTTAAACTTAAACCTGTTCTGTGCATTTCACACTTATTATCCAATGGTTTCCACGCTGTACAGTGCAACATTCCCTGTCCAGGACCTATTGATGACTCCTCTTCACCACAACTCCAGCCATTTATTTTCAAAACAGTACTTAACAGTGGCATGTGCACTTTACTGGTACAGAAACAGATATTTGTTAGGCTCAGAAAGGGGCATTAACACTCCAGTCCAAAGTTATGGTGGGTCTCGCAGGCAAATATCTCCACACTTGACTGGACTTTAAACCCAGCACCAGCTCAACAGGGCTATTCATGCTGGCCTCCGTCCAAGGCAAATGACAAGGCTCCCTCCCTTCCATCACAGAATACTGTTTGTGTGTCATCAGTGTGACACAGAAGGGCAAGGACAAGAGGAACCTGTTCTCCTTTGATTTGGCCAGATCACATATTTGCACTAATTTCCAAGGAGCGAACTGGACACTCAACTATACCCTTGGGAGTCCATGGCAAAGGCACAGTGCACTTCCAGTATCCAACAGTTTACTCCATTCCTTCATTTCTGTTGCTTCACAGAACAGCTGTTGCATTTTACTATAGCGGCAGTCATGTTTTAGTAGTGGTGAGGAGAGGACTTCTGGACAGAAAAACACTCGAAATAGGGCAGGAAGAAGAGTTGTTCATTGTCCCTTAACTTCACAAGCCCTGTTCCAAGCTCACAGGTTGGCTTGCAGCCCAGCGAGCTTCAAACCCTATTATGTTACTTCCAGGTCAGCAGTCTCAGAGGAATGCTCTCCACACAAACACAAATACACACACACAGGAGGAGGTCTGTGAACCCTACCTGGTAGTTCACCCTGCCTAATGAACGCCTTTATGCATGTAACCCCCTTATGATTTGAGCAACAACAAGAGCTCTATCGTTGTTTGAGTCCTCCACTTCAACACAGAGAGATGGGCAGTTCATAATGGTAACCATCCCTAGTATCAGCCCCTTGCCACTCTCTACATCCACACAAGGCTGTGTGTTATGCAGCAGCACTATGAGAAGTATGACTGGGGCCCTTGCACACAGCCCTATATCCCAGAATATCAAGGCAGAAAATCCCACATTATCCAAGTGTGAACTCAGACACACAGTTCAAAACAGATATTGTGGGATTTTCTGCCTTGATATTCTGGGATATAAGGCTGTGTGGAAAGATCCTGGGAAGATCCTGGGAAGGGCCCCCATCACCATCCTTTGGGGCAGCAGAGTGTGGATACACCCGGGTTGGCAAGGCCTGGGTCAGCAGGGACACCAGACAGGGAAGACAACACCCATGTCTACGAAGCTACCGCAAACATGTCCGCCACCCCTCCTTTCCCTGCCTCCATCATGCATGGGAGCAAAGGCAATCCGCAAATCCTCACAGGACATTAATTCCAGGCCTGGCAGAGACAAAGGGAAGGGAGGCTCAAGAACAGGGTTGCCAAGGTGCATGGCGTTCCTGGGCCTGGCATTGCGGGGGGCGAGGAGCACCCAGCCAAGGATGAAAGTGGCCTTTCGGCAGCGCCAAGGCAAGATCAAGCCCTCGCACGGCATCCTGGCACACAGCTTTCTGCCTCCCATCTTGGGGTTTGCTTTTAAGGGAAAGAAAGGAGCTTAGCAGCTGGGGCCACACTTGTCCCCGATGCTTCTGAACAAAGGTAAACACATTAGGATGAACATCCTGTTCCCAGCATCTGCCAAGGCCGTGGAGGAGGGTGGGGCAGCACCTTCGATGACAACACCTTCAGCCATCATCGGGGGACCCAAGTGGACACCAGCGAAGAAGAAGGGACCAGGAGCCTCTGATCTCACCTAGCAGCATCCTAGTCATAACAGAGCTGACATTATAACAAAAGCCAAGACAAAGCCAGGGAGAGCTGGGAGACACTGAAAGGCGGGCAGAATAAGGCAGGCATAAAATAAGGCGCTGCAGAGGATGACTAAGGCAGACCAAAGCCATCCCGTACTGCCAACCGTGGCCAAGCCTGAAGGCACCTGGCAACCCTTTTCTCCGCCATCCTCATCCTCCCAGTTGGGGGAAAGCGGGGAGAGGTGTGAGGAGGAGGAGGAGGGGCGGGGAGGCGCTGCTGACGGAGCCAAGCCCATTGTTGGCGCCGCGGGGGGGCGGGGGGGGGGTTGCCAGGCAGCCCACCCACCCCCCGGGCCTTCCTCCTCTTCCTACTGCTGCTGCAGGAAGCGGGTCGAGGGCATCCCTGGGCGCCAAGCGCGAGGGAAGCCCGCAGAGAGAGACAGACACAGAGAGAGAGGGAATGCGGCTCCCAAGCCAAGCCCAGCGCTAAGGGGGGGGGGGGGGGAGAGAGAGAGAGAAAGGGTCCCTGCCTCGCCTCTTAGCTCAGGGATCAGGAAGGGAAAGCAAGGGACGCGCGCCGCTCTAAGCCCAGCCTTCCCTCCCCCTTCCCCTTCCTCCTCCCTGCTTGCCTGCCTGCCTGCCTGCCTACCTGCGCCCCCGTAGCCCTTGGCCAGCACCCAGGCCAGGCCAGCCGCGCTGCGCGCCCGGGCGAAGTCGTACTGATCCAGAGGCTTGATCTCGGGCACCAGGAAGCCCTTCCTCATGGCCGCGGCTGCAGCGGGGGCAGCGGCCACCATGGCCCTTCCGCCGGGCGCTGGGGTTGCTGGCGTCGGCCGGCGGGGTCTTCCGAGGCGGAGGGGCTCCGGGAAAGCAAGCTGGCGGCGGTGGCAGCGGCGGCCCCAGCCGAGCGCATCCCCCTTCCTTCCTTCTGCCCTTCCAGCTAGCTCCAGGTGCGAGCGAGCGAGCGCCCGCCTCTTCCAGCCCCCACCCGACACTCACTCCCCCACTCACACGCTCCCTCACACTCTCCACCCCCGTGACGCAGGCCGTCAATCAGCGCGGGGGCGGGGCGTGCAGGCAGGTAATTGCCCCGAGGAGGGGCGGGGGCAGGAGCGGCGCCAGAGGGTTGGGTGGAAAGGAGCCGCAGAAGCGAGCGGGCGGGCGGGCGAGGGCGCCGGAGGGGCGCGTGCGCGGAGGAAGCCAGCCTCCTTCCCTCGAGCTGGAGCTCTTCCTCATTGAACACACACAGCGGAGGGGAGGGCACAGCGGAGGAGGAGGAGGAGGAGATTGGGATGTTCCTTCTCCGCTCTCTTTCCTCATGGCTTCTCCGGGAAGGGGAGAGCAGGAAGGAAGGAAAGGCTGGCTGGAGCGCGCGCGCACGCACACAAAGGAGCCGCAGCTCGAGCCGGAGCAGGCGCGCGCGCGTGCCTGTGCGCGTGCTGGCTTTCCCCCCAGGCAGGCACGCCTCCACCATGTTGGCAGGCGGAGCGAGGGGGGGGGGGGAGAAGGGAAGGAAAAGATGAAGTAGAAGGTGACCCCCCACACACACACACACACACACTCCGACGCTGCCCGCCTCGCAGCCTGTTTTCGAGGGAGAGCTTTTTATGAATCACAGGAGAAGGCTTGGGAGTGCCCCCCTGCAATACAGAAACACAAGATCCACCGACAAGCAAGCAAGCAAGAATATGGTGAAGCTGGGAGCACTCGGGGGAGTCTTTCCTGATGGGGAAATGGCTGTGGCACCCCCTGCTTTGACTCAGGGCCCTTCCACACAGCCCTATATCCCAGAATATCAAGGCAGAAAACCCCACACCTTCTGCTTTGAACTGGGATATATGTCAGTGTGGATATAACCCAGTTCGAAGCAGATACTGTGGGATTTTCTGCCTTGATATTCTGGGATATAGGGCAGTGTGGAAGGGCCCACAAGGGGGGGGGGGGGGATATTCTTGGGTTTGTTTCTTTATACCCTGCTCTTTTTTCTCAGTGCTGGAACCCAAAGTGGCTCACCGCTTTAAAAGCAATACAATTAAAAAAGAAAATGTTTAAAACAGAATTAATCTAGTTCCCAGGATCAAAACAATCCAGTTAACCCGCAATGATAAAATAAGTGCAATAGCGGTTGAAAACAATCCCAAGGCTGCACTTCCAATCCTGTTCTTAAAATCTTGCAGTTTTATCAAAGGCATGGTTAGATGTCGCAATTAGTTATTAAGATTTCTTTGTGTACTGTATGTTGTCATTGAGTTTTGGGCATCAGTATGTTGTAAACCGCCTTGAATCCCCCCAGGGGTGAGAAAGGCGGTATATAAATACAGTAAATTAATAATGAGGAGGAGGAGGATGTCTGGATGAAAAGGGTTTAGCAGAAGGACAACAGGGAGGGGACCATTTTGGTCTCCCTGGGAAGGGATTTCCAGCCTGTGGCAGCCACCCAGCTGGCCCTCCCTTGCCCTCTCCATGGTTGTGATGGTGGTGGGCTTGAGGCCCCATCTACTCTGGCCATTTTGCGCAATCCAGATTGCGGCATCCAAACAAACTCCCACAAAACTGTGTGAAGCTTCTCTTAATGTGCATCAGTGCTCTGGTTTGTTTCATTGCCATCCAGGCCTCATACTGATACAGGTTTTTCTATGTAATCACGGTAGAAACATTTTCTTCAATACCATTTCGAAACTCATCAGCCTAAGAGAAGGGCCTCCTTCCGATCTTAGAGGCCCCATCTACACTGATTCAGTTTCAAACCAGTATTGAAGAATGTGGTTTCGCTTTGCAGAACCAGTTTGAGACGCAGATAGTAATGATGCGAACCACACAGCGCCAATGGTTATTAAGGGTTTTCTTTTGCATGTTTTTCTGGGAGTTTGTTGTCTGGCCATCACAGTTTGAAGGCAGCTTTGAACTGCATTAAATGGTAAATGTAGATGAGGATCAGAGTCCAGGCCAGCTCATACAGGGAAATAGGATTTGTCAAATAACCCAGGTCTGAGCCATCTAGGGCTTTCTAGGTCATAACCAGTACCTTGAACTGTGTCCAGAAACAAAGTGACAATCAGTGGAGCTGTTGCAACAAGGAAGTATTGTGATCCCTGTAGCCAGTCTCAGCTAAAGCTCTTTGGACACTCTTCAAAGGCGGTCCCAGGTAGAGTGTATTACAGTCATCCAAACAGGATGTAACCAAGGCATACCCTGAAATAGTTTATGAAGTACAGCACTGAAAGATCTATGATATTTGGCATGGTGAGAAAAAATAAATTCTTATCTTCTCCCATAGCACTATGGTCAATGTAATTGATTAGTGATAGATTCAGGAGGGATGTTTGGAACTTTTATGTATGGTTATTAAAGATGGGTGATGAAGCAAGATGACAGGAAGAGAATCAACCAAGATGAAACTTGCTATTGGAGAAGCATTTTAAAGATCCCTTGGAATTTCAAAAAGACTTCAATGGTTCAAGAACAAGTCAAGCCTGAAGTCTTCCTAGAAAGCTGAAATGGGACAGCCATACTTTGAATATAACATGAGACAACGTGGCTCATAAAAAAAGACTTTATCAAGTTCAATTAAGTTGAGGGTAAAGGAGCCCCTGGTGGCACAGTGGATTAAACTGCTGAGCTGCTGAACTTGTTTACCCAAAAGTCACAGGTTCGAATCCAGGGAGTGGTGTGAGCTCCCGCTGTTAGCCCCAGCTTCTGCCAACCTAGCAGTTTGAAAACATGCAAATGTGAGTAGATACCGCTCAGGTGGGAAGATAATAGCGCTCCATGCAGTGATGCCGGCCACATGACCTTGGAGGTGCCTACGGACAACACCGACTCTTCGGCTTAGAAATGGAGATGAGCACCAAACCCCAGAGTTGGACACAACTGGACTTAATGTCAGGGGAAAACCTTGACCTTTACTAGTGGGTGAAGAGACAGGCTTATAACAGTCATGGGCAAATTTTGGCCCTCCAGATCAACTCCCATAATTTCTAATAGAGGCTGTTAGAAATTGTGGGGACTAAAATCCAAAACACTTGGAGGGCCGAAATTAACCCATGCCTGGGCTACAACAATCAAGGAAGCCACAACGTTGAGCTTAGTTGCAAGTGTTTAGCAAGGCTTTTTATAATCACAATGTTTTGAAGGTCTCTCACAGAAACTAACTATAACTCAAAGGCAGGTTGGTAGTAATTGACAACAAATGGATGATAGAGGATTTGGTGCTCAAAGGTGTACTGATGACTAAGGCTCTGGCTGAGGCTGGCCAATTTGGTATTGGGAAGAAACCAATATGATTCCTACAGGTTTCTATCCTGTTGGATGGGATTAAAATGGGAAACAGCTCTCAATTTTGTTTCTCCTTTTCCACCCAGAAGGTGATTTATTTTTCCTCTTGGCTGTAGTTGTCCCTCTTGGTGTTATGCTCATATCATTTCACTTCTACTAGCACGTGTTTTATTGCAGTTGTCTAGTCTATCCCATACATTTCATAAGGACCTAGTGGCAAACAGTTCCACACCCAGCATCTGCCAGTGCCCAATGTGGTTAGATACTTAAGAGGGCTTAAAGGGGAAACCAGACAAATTCCTGAAAGAGAGTAGGTCTGTTAACAACTGTGACAGCTCAGTGGAGTCTGTGTTCAAAAAACCTATATCCCTGGATGCCAGTTGTCTTTGGGAAGGGAGGACTGCTGCTGCACTTGACCTGCTTGAGGGCTTGCTAGAAGGTTCTGTCTACTCACTTTTGGAAAAATAATGTTGGGCTGGATTACTGGACTCTTTTGTTCTGAATAGCCTAATAAACCAAGACTCAGAAGAGTAGGCATGTGACATCATCACCACAGAAGATGATATTTTCTGTCCAGTCTGTGCACTTTGAGGAGGCAAGTGGTTTTAATGTAGGGATGGAAGATATACATCCTCCAAAGTTTGCACCCTTGGCCATTGGTTATGCTGGATGAGAATCATGGAGCGTGGAGTCCAGCAATATGTGGAAGGCAGCCCTTTCCATTTTACGTACCTAACAGTTTCGCTTGATAAGAATTTTATCCACAAGATTCAGGATAGCCACAGGATGAAAGCACCATGGAAATGGGGAATGCAGTGCATGTTTTGGCCTTCAGCAGTGTCCTAATTGATTATTTCAAAGAAATAAGCAGAGCCTTTTTCATAGAAGCCCCAATTATTAAGACTGCCCTTCCTTGAGACATTAGTATGGCATCCTGCTGGCTTTGATTCTATTTTGTTTTTGAAGGGAGGGTTTTTTTAAAAAGAGATTCCTTGAATTGACTCTGTGGATCCCCTTTTTCTTTCTGTCTGAAAGTTTTTTTTATTTCCTGATAAAATAAGTTATAAATGCTATTGTTGGGTGATAACAGTTGTATCAAGGAACAGTAACCCAATTATTTTCTGGACTCCAATTGGCTGTTCAGAAAAGATGAACTTAGGCCCCTTCCATACAGCTGTATAAAGTCCACATTGAACTGGATTATATGGCAATATGGACTCATATAACCCAGTTCAAAGCAGATATTGTGGATAATTTGCCTTGTTATTATGGGTTATAGGGCTGCGTAGAAGGGCCCATATAAAGCTTTTGCGGGCTAATCTTGTATGTATTTAAAATCCAATCCTGCTGTGTTCAGCAGTCATTTTCCCAAAATAAAATGATGGGATTATGGTTGAAATCTTGCCTTGTTGCCCTGAATGGTTCATATTGCTTTGAAAAGTGTATCCAAAAGCTGCTTTGTATGTATCATGGTTCTGTGTGAGCGATAACATATACATTGGACATTATATGGATGGATGTATTTCCTTATAATGGTTCCTTGTAGTGAATTGGATATAAACATTTGTCTTCGTCACAAAATGCTTTCCACTTTCGTGTAATATAAATTATGAAATAGCTCTTATATAATCATGGAATAGAAGGCTTTAAATTTACAGCATCTGCCATCAGTGCCAGCACCCAAACTCTGGAAAATAGGAGATAGTCATAGTGGTTTTTATCTTTGAACCTGACAAAAGTACCCAAATAGTATACCTTCCAACATTTCACAGATGAATACTGGAACACAGGAAGCAGAGACACATCAGAGTGGAGTCAAGAAGGTGTCTTCAGGCAAAAAGAGGGCAAGATAAGAACAGACACAATTACAATTTTTATAGGACAAGATAGAATTTATATACAGAGTTTAGAAACAAAACACCCGTTCCTCCTACTTGGTTAATTCATTGCAAACAGCTTTTGCGTTCTGAACTCAGTTTTCAGCAACTGAAACAAGCCAACAATGAAGAATGGATTTGAGAGGTTAAAAAAAACCAGGAAACTCTTATAACAGCGGAGAAAGAGGAACAGTAAACTATTGTATTAAACAGTCCCCAGAAAACCAGGAAATTGAAGGGTATGAAATAGTCACTCCTCATCTATAGGCTACATAACTAGAACTAGGATAAAGGGATTCTAAACAGATCTCTGCCAGGGGTTTAAACAGATCACAGCTGATCGAAACACTGGCCAGTAGATGGCTTAAGCCAGGCATGGACATACTTTGTCCCTCCAGGTGTTTTGGACCGCAACTCCTACAATTCTTAACAACTGGTAACCTGGCTGGGATTTCTAGGAGTTGCAGTCCAAAACACTTGGAGGACCAAAGTTTGCCTGGCTGAAGGTATGCCATGAAGCCCCAGGTGTTACTAAAATATCTAATAATGGCAGCTGCTCAAATCTGTAGAATGCTCAGAATCCTTTCATGGTTGGCAAGTGGCAGCAATTACTGTTAGGGGCTTGAGTCATGACACTTTAAACATTTCAGTGTCTGGGTTGGTCTGCTTGTGTGTACATGTAGATGGATTTAATGCATGGTTTTTAATTAAATATTTCTCAACATCTGAGTAAACACACCAATTTCACTCCTTTATCCCCACTACCTTGCCTGGAGCGCTGTAGGGCCTGGCAACCTACCCTGCTCACCACAAGACTTCTTGACTACTAGATACTTACAATGCTTTTTCAACGAGGAACATATTTTGGGACCTCCCATATTTCCACTGAATTGCACTTGGTTCTTGTTTGCATCTGATAACGCATTTGCCAGATACTTTTATAGGGAAATTCCAGATGTCAGAATCCTAAAGCACAATTCACTCACCACAGGGGGGCTGGGAAATAGTCCTGTTTATAACTCTGGAAGTCATATCTGAACAACTTTTGGGTGAAAAAACAAGCACCTAAAATCAGCTCCACATGCTTTCTCTCCTCATCGGAACCTGAATATAGATTCTTGCCCCACCAACATAATGAAAATTAGTTGTAAAGCAATGGCTAGAATTTAGGAAAATTTCTGAGACCAAGCTTTATTTTGAATCATTGGGCATTACAATTAAGGCACCTAATCACAATCAAGCACTAAACATAATTTATTGGATATACATTGATTGGACTGGAACTTTTAAGTGTGCATAGGATTGCAGGCTTAAGCAACTGGCTTGGATAAATCTGTTTAGTCAACACTTTTAATTGTAAGTATTCAAACACAGTTTGAGCTCATCTAGATTAATTGAATACTTCCCCATTTTATTTCTGCATTTTACGATTTTGTTGTTGCGCTTCATCAGGTTGCTTCTTCCAGGTTTGTTTTTTTGCAAGATTTGTTCATAGTTTACTTTTGTGTTCCTCTGAAGCTGAGAGAATGTCACTTGCCCAAGATCACCCAGTTGAACAGTCATATTAAAATGAATATGAAGTACAGGTTTAATTTTAATTTGAGAGTTGCATTTTAAAATGTAATTACTTTTGCTCATTTCAACCACTATGCCAGTTTGGACCCTTCCAAATAAACTGTATAAAAAAAGCTGAGTTCTGGCTACGTGTTGGGTTGCAAAACCAAGATAAATGAAATATTAATACATAAATAGTTTAATCCCAAGAACGAGACTATTTCCCAAGAGGAAAATAGGCAGACCAAATATGCATCTACACACTGTAGATTTCTGTGATTTGTGGTTTGGTGAGTCATGGCACTATGACAGAAAAGGCTAAAGACTTTATAAAACTATAAGGATCTTATCATACTAGAGCCGTGGTTCTCAACTTGTGAATCCCCAGATGTTTTGGCATTTAACTCTCAGAAATCCTAACAGCTGGTAAATGGTCAAAACACCTGGGGACCCACAGGTTGAGAACCACTGTACAACTAGAGCATATATCCACTTTAAATTTAGTAGCTGCAAATTTCTGGGGATTGTAGTTTAGAGAGAGGCCTTTAAACCAGTGGTTCTTAACATGTCAGCCACAGACCACCAGTGGGCCACAAGGACAAAAATCTGGTCCGTGAGCCTCCTTCCTCTTTATTTGATTTATTTATTTTCCGCTCCTTTTGTGCCACCTACCACGCCTTCCCTGTCGCTGACCATGGCATATGTTCTGTATCAGAAACTAGAGATGATGTGGTCTAGCCAATGCAGTTTTTTTGATTTGGCACCCCAAACTGAATCCAAAGTTGACCAAAAATAGATTCGTAACCCTTTTGGTACTCATGTTGGAGTGTGGTCCCTGGTCAAAGTGGTCCCTGGTCAAAAAAAGGTTGGGAACCACTGCTTTAAACTGTTCAGCCAGAGAGGTCCTGGGCCTCACTAAACTACAAACCCCATAATTCTGCAGGAGGCAACAACTGGATTTAAAGTGGGGAGATACTCTAGTGCAGTGGTTCTCAACCCAGATGTTTTGTCCTTCAAATCCTAACTGCTGTTCAGCCAGAAATCCTAACTGCTAGTAAATTGATTAGGATTTCTGGGAGTTGTATGCCAAAACATCTGGGGGCCCACAGGTTGAAAACCACTTCTCTAGTGTGATATAGCATTGAACCAGGTTAATGTGGTGTCAGGATATATTAATTCTACAGCCTTAATGCACTTTCTGTCTACAATCACTTTCACTGAGCAATACCAAGTTCTACAAATAATAAAGAGGGAAGTGCTACTCTATATCAGTTTGAACCATCTAATTCAGGCACAAAATAGAAAAGCTCAGCCACTGTAGGCTGATCAAGTTAAGAACTTACCAAACTTGTTTCAACCAGTTAGAATTTATTGCGCTTTTACAAGGGATGAGAGGATTGTGGTCTTTTACTGTTCCTAGAGCCTTAGACTAAACACAGTTCTTGTATGGTAAGAGAGTGGAAAAACAGGTGTCG